>CM040744.1:47328217-47479588 GCA_022829145.1 Albula goreensis | reverse complement strand
GAGTCTTGAAACCTTGTCCTAGGTGGAGGTTTTTGGGGGCGCTGAGAATGGCAAAAGTGGTCCCGAGTCTCTTCAACCTTCCGTTCCCAATGTAGGCCACTTTGCCAGGTCAGGTTAGGTTAGGGGGGGGTTAGGGCTAGGGTTAGGGTTAAAAAATGGAAGGTCCTAGAGACTTGAAACCTAGTCCTAGGTGGGGGTTTTTGGGGGCGCTGAGAATGGCAAAAGTGGTCCCGAGTCTCTACGACCTTCCGTTCCCGAGGTAGGCCACTTTGCCAGAGTCAGGGTTAGGTTAGGGCTAGGTTAGGTTAAAAATGGAAGGTCCTAGAGACTTGAAACCTAGTCCTAGGTGGGGGTTTTTGGGGGCGCGGAGAATGGGAAAAGTGGTCCCGAGTTTCTACGACCTTCCGTTCCCGAGGTAGGCCACTTTGCCAGGGTCAGGGTTAGGGTTAGGGTTAGGGCTAGGGTTAGGGTTAAAAAAATGGAAGGACTTAGAGACTTGAAACCTTGTCCTAGGTGGGGGTTCTTGGGGGCGCTGAGAATGGGAAAAGTGGTCCCGAGTCTCTACGACCTTCCGTTCCCGAGGTAGGCAACTTTGCCAGGGTTAGGGTTAGGGTTAGGGTTAGGGTTAGGATTAGGGTTAGGGCTAGGGTTAGGGTTAAAAAAATGGAAGGTCCTAGAGACTGGAAACCTAGTCCTAGGTGGGGGTTTTTGGGGGCGCTGAGAGTGGCAAAAGTTGTCCCGAGTCTCTACGACCTTCCGTTCCTGAGGTAAGCCACTTTGCCAGGGGTCAGGGTTAGGGTTAGGTTAGGGGTTAGGTTAAAAAATGGAAGGTCCTAGAGACTTGAAACCTAGTCCTAGGTGGGGGTTTTTGGAGGCGCTGAGAATGGCAAAAGTGGTCCCGACTCTCTACGACCTTCCGTCCCGAGGTAGGCCACTTTGCCAGGTCAGGGTTAGGTTAGGGTTAGGGCTAGGGTAAGGGTTAAAAAAATGGAAGGTCCTAGAGACTTGAATCCTAGACCTAGGTGGGGGTTTTTGGGGGCGCTGAGAATGGCAAAACTGGTCCCGAGTTTCTACGACCTTCCATTCCCGAGGTAGGCCACTTTGCGAGGGTCAGGTTAGGTTAGGGTTAGGGTTAAAAAAATGGAAGGTCCTAGAGACTTGAAACCTAGTCCTAGGTGGGGGTTTTTGGGGGCGCTGAGAATGGCAAAAGTGGTCTCGAGTCTCTACGACTTTCCGTTCCCGAGGTAAGCCACTTTGCAAGGGTCAGGGTTAGGGTTAGGGTAAGGGTTAGGGCTAGGGTTAGGGTTAAAAATGGAAGGTCCTAGAGACTTGAAACCTAGTCCTAGGTGGGGGGTTTTGGGGCGCTGAGAATGGCAAAAGTGGTCCCGAGTCTCTAAGACCTTCCGTTCCTGAGGTAGGCCACTTTGCCAGGGTCAGGGTTAGGGTTAGGGCTAGGGTTAGGGTTAAAAAAATGGAAGGTCCTAGAGACTTGAAACCTAGTCCTAGGTGGGGGTTTTTGGGGGCGCTGAGAATGGCAAAAGTGTTCCCGAGTCTCTACGACCTTCCGTTCCCGAGGTAGGCCACTTTGCCAGAGTCAGGGTTAGGGTTAGGGTTAGGGTTAGGGCTAGGGTTAGGTTTAAAAAAATGGAAGGTCCTAATGACTTGAAACCTAGTCCTAGGTGGGGGTTTTTGGGGGCGCTGAGAATGGCAAAAGTACTCCCGAGTCTCCACGACCTTCCGTTCCCAATGTAGGCCACTTTGCCAGGGTCAGGGTTAGGGTTAGGGTTAGGTTTAGGGCTAGGGTTAGGGTTAAAAAAATGGAAGGTCCTAGAGACTTGAAACCTAGTCCTAGGTGGGGGTTTTTTGGGGGCGCTGAGAATGGCAAAAGTGGTCCCGAGTCTCTACGATCTTCGGTTCCCGAGGTAGGCCACTTTGCCAGAGTCAGGGTTAGGGTTAGGGTTAGGGCTAGGGTTAGGGTTAAAAAAATGGAAGGTCCTAGAGACTTGAAACCTAGTACTAGGTGGGTGTTCTTGGGGGCGCTGAGAATAGCAAAAGTGGTCCCGAATCTCTACGACCTTCCGTTCCCGAGGAAGGCCACTTTGCCAGAGTCAGGGTTAGGGTTAGGGTTAGGGCTAGCGTTAGGGTTAAAAAAATGGAAGGTCCTAGAGACTTGAAACCTAGACCTAGGTGGGGTTTTTTGGGGGTGCTGAGAATGGCAAAAGTAGTCCCGAGTCTCTACGACGCCCGCTTCCCGGGTAGGCCACTTTGCCAGGGTCAGGTTAGGGTTGGGGTTAGGGCTAGGGTTAGGGTTAAAAATGGAAGGTCCTAGAGACTTGAAACCTAGTCCTAGGTGGGGGTTTTGGGGGCGCTGAGAATGGCAAAAGTGGTCCCGAGTCTCTACGACCTTCCGTTCCCGAGGTAGGCCACTTTGCCAGGGTCAGAGTTAGGGTTAGGGTTAGGGCTAGGGTTAGGGTTAAAAAAATGGAAGGTCCTAGAGACTTGAAACCTAGTCCTATGTGGGGTTTTTGGGGGTGCTGAGAATGGCAAAAGTGGTCCCGAGTCTCTACGACCTTCCGTTCCTGAGGTAGGCCACTTTGCCAGGGTCAGAGTTAGGTTTAGGGTTAGGGTTAGGACTAGGGTTAGGGTTAAAAAAATGGAAGGTCCTAGAGACTTGAAACCTAGTCCTATGTGGGGGTTTTTGGGGGCGCTGAGAATGGCAAAAGTGGTCCCGAGTCTCTACGACCTTCCGTTCCCGAGGTAGGCCACTTTGCCAGGGTCAAGGTTAGGGTTAGGGTTAGGGCTAGGGTTACTGTTAAAATAATGGAAGGTCCTAGAGACTTGAAACTTAGTCCTAGGTGGGGGTTTTTGGGGGCACTGAGAATGGCAAAAGTGGTCGCAAGTCTCTACGACCTTCCACTCCCGAGGTGGGCCACTTTGCCAGGGTCAGGGTTAGGGTTAGGGTTAGGGCTAGGGTTAGGGTAAAAAATGGAAGGTCCTAGAGACTTGAAACCTAGTACTAGGTGGGGGTTTTTGGGGGCGCAGAGAATGGCAAAAGTGGTCCCGAGTCTCTACGAGCTTCCGTTCCCGAGGTAGGCCACTTTGCCAGGGTCAGGGTTAGGGTTAGGGTTAAAAAAATGGAAGGACCTAGAGACTTGAAACCTAGTCCTAGGTGGGGGTTTTGGGGGCGCTGAGAATGGCAAAAGTGGTCCCGAGTCTCTACGACCTTCCGTTCCCGAGGTAAGCCACTTTGCCAGGGTCAGGGTTAGGGTTAGGGTTAGGGCTAGGGTTAGGGTTAAAAATGGAAGGTCCTAGAGACTTGAAACCTCGTCCTAGGTTGGGGTTTTTGGGCGCTGAGAATGGCAAAAGTGGTCCCGAGTCTCTACGACCTTCCGTTCCTGAGGTAGGCCACTTTGCCAGGGTCAGGGTTGGGGTTAGGGCTAGGGTTAGGGTTAAAAACATGGAAGGTCCTAGAGACTTGAAACCTAGTCCTAGGTGGGGGTTTTTGGGGGCGCTGAGAATGGCAAAAGTGGTCGCGAGTCTCTACGACCTTCCGTTCCCGAGGTAGGCCACTTTGCCAGGGTCAGGGTTAGGGGGTTAGGGTTAGGGTTAGGGTTAAAAAAATGGAAGGTCCTAGAGACTTGAAACCTAGTCCTAGGTGGGGGTTTTTGGGGGCGCTGAGAATGGCAAAAGTGGTCACGGGTCTCTACGACCTTCCGTTCCCGAGGTAGGCCACTTTGCCAGGGTCAGGGTTAGGGTTAGGGCTAGGGATAGGGTTAAAAAAATGGAAGTTCCTAGAGACTTGAATCCTAGTCCTAGGTGGGGATTTTTGGGGGCGCTGAGATTGGCAAAAGTGGTCCGGAGTCTCTACGACCTTCCGTTCCCGAGGTAGGCCACTTTGCCAGGGTCAGGGTTAGGGTTAGGGTTAGGGTTAGGGCTAGGGTTAGGGTTAAAAAAATGGATGGTCCTAGAGACTTGAAACCTAGTCCTAGGTGGGGGTTTTTTGGGAGCTGAGAATGGCAAAAGTGGTCCCGAGTCTCTTCGACCTTCCGTTCCCGGGTAGGCCACTTTGCCAGGGTCAGGGTTAGGTTAGGTTAGGGTTAGGTTAAAAATGAAAGGTCCTAGAGACTTGAAACCTAGTCCTAGGTGGGGGTTTTGGGGCGCTGAGAATGGCAAAAGTGGTCCCGAGTCTCTACGACCTTCCGTTCCCGAGGTAGGTTACTTTGCCAGGGTCAGGGTTAGGGTTAGGGTTAGGGTTAGGGTTAAAAAAATTGAAGGTCCTAGAGACTTGAAATCTAGTCCTAGGTGGGGGTTTTTGGGGGCGCTGATAATGGCAAAAGTGATCCCGAGTCTCTACGACCTTCCGTTCCCGAGGTAGGCCACTTTGCCAAGGTCAGGGTTAGGGTTAGGTTAGGGCTAGGGTTAGGGTTAAAAATGGAAGGTCCTAGAGACTTGAAACCTAGTCCTAGGTGGGGGTTTTTGGAGGCGCTGATAATGGCAAAAGTGATCCCGAGTCTCTACGACCTTCCGTTCCCGAGGTAGGCCACTTTGCCAAGGTCAGGGTTAGGGCTAGGGTTAGGGTTAAAAAAATGGAAGGTCCTAGAGACTTGAAACCTAGTCCTAGGTGGGGGTTTTTGGGCGCTGAGAATGGCAATAGTGGTCCCCAGTCTCTACGACCTCCGTTCCCAAGGTAGGCCACTTTGCCTTGGTCAGGTTAGGGTTAGGGTTAGGGCTAGGGTTAGGGTTAAAAAAATGGAAGGTCCTAGAGACTTGAAACCTAGTCCTAGGTGGGGGTTTTGGGGGCGCTGAGAATGGCAAAAGTGGTCACGGGTCTCTACGACCTTCCGTTCCCGAGGTAGGCCAGTTTGCCAGGGTCAGGTTAGGGTTAGGGCTAGGTTAGGGTTAAAAAAATTGAAGGTCCTAGAGACTTGAAATCTAGTCCTAGGTGGGGTATTTGGGGGCGCTGATAATGGCAAAAGTGATCCCGACTCTCTACGACCTTCCGTTCCCGAGGTAGGCCACTTTGCCAAGGTCAGGGTTAGGGTTAGGGTTAGGGCTAGGGTTAGGGTTAAAAAAATGGAAGGTCCTAGAGACTTGAAACCTAGTCCTAGGTGGGGGTTTTTGGAGGCGCTGATAATGGCAAAAGTGATCCCGAGTCTCTACGACCTTCCGTTCCCGAGGTAGGCCACTTTGCCAAGGTCAGGGTTAGGGCTAGGGTTAGGGTTAAAAAATGGAAGGTCCTAGAGACTTGAAACCTAGTCCTAGGTGGGGTTTTTGGGGGCGCTGAGAATGGCAATAGTGGTCCCCAGTCTCTACGACCTTCCGTTCCCAAGGTAGGCCACTTTGCCTTGGTCAGGGTTAGGTTAGGTTAGGGCTAGGGTTAGGGTTAAAAATGGAAGGTCCTAGAGACTTGAAACCTAGTCCTAGGTGGGGGTTTTGGGGGCGCTGAGAATGGCAAAAGTGGTCACGGGTCTCTACGACCTTCCGTTCCCAAGGTAGGCCACTTTGCCAGGGTCAGGGTTAGGGTTAGGGCTAGGGATAGGGTTAAAAAAATGGAAGTTCCTAGAGACTTGAATCCTAGTCCTAGGTGGGGATTTTTGGGGGCGCTGAGATTGGCAAAAGTGGTCCGGAGTCTCTACGACCTTCCGTTCCCGAGGTAGGCCACTTTGCCAGGGTCAGGTTAGGGTTAGGTTAGGGTTAGGGCTAGGTTAGGGTTAAAAATGGATGGTCCTAGAGACTTGAAACCTAGTCCTAGGTGGGGGTTTTTGGGGGCGCTGAGAATGGCAAAAGTGGTCCCGAGTCTCTTCGACCTTCCGTTCCCGGGGTAGGCCACTTTGCCAGGGTCAGGGTTAGGGTTAGGGTTAGGGTTAAAAAAATGAAAGGTCCTAGAGACTTGAAACCTAGTCCTAGGTGGGGGTTTTTGGGGCGCTGAGAATGGCAAAAGTGGTCCCGAGTCTCTACGACCTTCCGTTCCCGAGGTAGGTTACTTTGCCAGGGTCAGGGTTAGGGTTAGGGTTAGGGTTAGGGCTAGGGTTAGGGTTAAAAATGGAAGGTCCTAGAGACTTGAAACCTAGTCCTAGGTGGGGGTTTTTGGGGGCGCTGAGAATGGCAAAAGTGGTCCCGAGTCTCTACGACCTTCCGTTCCCAAGGTAGGCCAGTTTGCCAGGGTCAGGGTTAGGGTTAGGGCTAGGGTTAGGGTTAAAAAAATTGAAGGTCCTAGAGACTTGAAATCTAGTCCTATGTGGGGTTTTTGGGGCGCTGATAATGGCAAAAGTGATCCCGAGTCTCTACGACCTTCCGTTCCCGAGGTAGGCCACTTTGCCAAGGTCAGGGTTAGGGTTAGGGTTAGGGCTAGGGTTAGGGTTAAAAAAATGGAAGGTCCTAGAGACTTGAAACCTAGTCCTAGGTGGGGGTTTTGGAGGCGCTGATAATGGCAAAAGTGATCCCGAGTCTCTACGACCTTCCGTTCCCGAGGTAGGCCACTTTGCCAAGGTCAGGGTTAGGGCTAGGGTTAGGGTTAAAAAAATGGAAGGTCCTAGAGACTTGAAACCTAGTCCTAGGTGGGGGTTTTGGGGGCGCTGAGAATGGCAAAAGTGGTCCCGAGTCTCTACGACCTTCCGTTCCCGAGGTAGGCCACTTTGCCATGGTCAGGGTTAGGGTTTGGGTTAGGGTGAGGGTTTGGGCTATGGTTAGGGTTAAAAAAATGGAAGGTCCTAAAGACTTTAAACCTAGTCCTAGGTGGGGGTTTTTGGGGGCGCTGAGAATGGCAAAAGTGGTCCCGAGTCTCTACGACCTTCCGTTCTCGAGGTAGGCCACTTTGCCAGGGTCAGGGTTAGGGTTAGGGTTAGGGTTAGGGTCAGGGCTAGGGTTAGGATTAAAAAAATGGAAGGTCCTAGAGATTTGAAACCGAGTCTTAGGTGGGGGTTTTGGGGGCGCTGAGAATGGCAAAAGTGGTCCCGAGTCTCTACGACCTTCCGTTCCCGAGGTAGGCCAGTTTGCCAGGGTCAGGGTTAGGGTTAGGGCTAGGGTTAGGGTTAAAAAAATGGAAGGTCCTAGAGACTTGTAACCTAGTCCTAGGTGGGGTTTTTGGGGGCGCTGAGAATGGCAAAAGTGGTCCCGAGTCTCTACGACCTTTCGTTCCCGAGGTAGGCCACTTTGCCAGGGTCAGGGTTAGGGTTAGTGTTAGGGTTAGGGTTAGGGTTAGGGTTAAAAAAATGGAAGGTCCTAGAGACTTGAAACCTAGTCCTAGGTGAGGGTTTTTGGGGGTGCTGAGAATGGCAAAAGTGGTCCCGAGTCTCTACGACCTTCCGTTCCCGAGGTAGGCCACTTTGCCAGGGTCAGGGTTAGGGTTAGGGTTAGGGCTAGGGTTAAAAAAATGGAAGGTCCTAGAGACTTGAAACCTAGTCCTAGGTGGGGGTTTTTGGGGGCGCTGAGAATGGCAGGAGTGGTCCCGAGTCTCTACGACATTCCGTTCCTGAGGAAGGCCACTTTGCCAGGGTCAGGGTTTGGGTTAGGGTTCGGGTTAGGGCTAGGGTTAGGGTTCAAAAACTGGAAGGTCCTAGAGACTTGAAACCTAGTCCTAGGTGGGGGTTTTTGGGGGCGCTGAGAATGGCAATAGTGGTCCCCAGTCTCTACGACCTTCCGTTCCCAAGGTAGGCCACTTTGCCTTGGTCAGGGTTAGGGTTAGGGTTAGGGCTAGGGTTAGGGTTAAAAAAATGGAAGGTCCTAGAGATTTGAAACTTAGTCCAAGGTAGGGGTTTTTGGGGGCCCTGAGAATGGCAAAAGTGGTCCCGAGTCTCTACAACCTTCCGTTCCCGAGGTAGGCCACTTTGTCAGGGTCAGGGTTAGGGTTAGGGCTAGGGTTAGTGTTAAAAAAATGGAAGGTCATAGAGACTTGAAACTTAGTCCAAGGTAAGGGTTTTTGGGGGTGCTGAGAATGGCAAAAGTGGTCCCGAGTCTCTACAACCTTCCGTTCCCGAGGTAGGCCACTTTGCCAGGGTCAGGGTTAGGGTTAGGGTTAGTGTTTAAAAAATGGAAGGTCCTAGAGACTTGAAACTTAGTCCAAGGTAGGGGTTTTTGGGGGCACTGAGAATGGCAAAATCGGTCCCGAGTCTCTACAACCTTCCGTTTCCTAGGTAGGACACTTTGCCAGGGTCTGGGTTAGGGTTAGGGCTAGGGTTAAAAAAATGGAAGGTCCTAGAGACTTGAAACCCAGTCCTAGGTGGGGGTTTTGGGGGCACTGAGAATGGCAAAATTTGTCTTGTATCTCTACAATCCTCCGTTTCCTATTTTGTCTCTTTGCCAGGGTCAGTGTTAGGGTTCGCATTAGGGTTACAGAAATGTAAGGTTCTAGAGAGTTGAAACCATGTCCTCGGTGGGGGTAGTGGGGATGCTAAGAATTGGGAAAGTAGTCCTTAGTCTTTCCAACCTTCCGTTCCCAATGTTGGCCACTTTGCCAGGTCAGTATCAGAGTTAGGGTTTGGGTCAGGGTCAAAATGTTGCACAAGACAAAGCACAGTCCCAGCATTTTGCGTATCAGCTTCGTCAGAGGATAATGGAAGCTGTAGGGTGGAGATTGCTACATAGACTCACTCAAAGAGATTGGATGTGACAAACAATGTTGCCCATCAATTGGATGTCTTTGCCCTAGCACAGCTTTTAGCCTATTTTAATTAGTGGCTTAACACAATCATAAGTCATCTCTCCTTTCTATTGGCCAATTTGAATTTTAAAAGGTGGGGTTCCTCTTCGCACAACTTTTGATAAAATGGTCAGGATGAGCTGGCCCAAATTAAGACCCAAAAAAAGACTCTCAAGAGGGAGTTTCTTGAAGGTGGGGGGTGAGGGGATGGGTTAGCAGAAGGGAATAGGAAGGAGAGTCCAGTGGCTCTGGCTAGGTTAGGTTTTTATCATTCATGTTAAGAAAGTGCACGAGTGCACAGATCTCTTTTGTGTGCTGGCCTATTGGGTCCTTCCTGTTACCTTACGTGACACAAAAAGAAAAAAAAGGGGGAGGCGGGACTGAATTGACAAGGGGAAAAGTCACTTTTAAAGAATACACACAGGCTCAACAGCATCAGGTAAGGTATATGAACCCAGTATTTACAGCAGTTTAAGCACCCCTGCCAGGCTCATGTAGTTACTCGTACTTAGGGTTAAGATTGAATGCAAGCCCAAAATGAGGTAGGATTTAACTGAATTAAAACTGATCAACTTGGTTAAAACTGAAGTTGCAGTTGAAATAGAGGTCTAACAAATTAGCATTAAGGTTATTGTGATATCATAACATGTATTATGTTTAGGGTTTGTGTGATAATTCCCAGTTAGAGCTTGAACTGATCCCAGGTGTAAAGAAACCTAAAGTAAGGTAACTGTCGAAATTCAGTTTGTTCTTTAAGCTGTTCCAAGTGATTTAATTGTTGAGTCACCAATATGTCCCATAGGTTCCTATTTCTTTTGTAAGCTGATATAATTCTGAGTTTTTGTGTTGGAATCTGGGCAGTCAGGATGAGGGTCATAATTAGGGTCAGGGGTCTGGCTGGGGTTATGGTTAGGGTGAGGGCTGCGGTTGGGGTCAGGAATCTGGTTGGGGTAAGGGTTAGGGTGAGGGCTCTGGGTGGGATGAGGGTTCAAGTAGGGATCAGGGGTCTGGCTGGGGCTAGGATTATGGTTGGGGTAAGGGATCTGGTTTGGGTGAGGGCTGTGGTTGGGGTCAGGGGTTTGACTTGGGTAATGGTTTGGGTTAAGGTAGGGGAGTTAGGATTAGAGTTTAGGGTTAGGTTAGAAAACATCTTCCTTTCCCAGGTTTTCCTCTATGAGGGCTGCTTGGGAAAGGAAAAATGCACTCTCAGCCTTTAGTGTACTGATGGCTTCGAGTAGGCAGAATTTGGTCCCTCCTGTGTGGAATTCTTGTGTGCATTTGTTTCATCTTCCCAGGAATAAGGGTTATGGTTCTGTTTAGGGATTCTAGGGTTAGGGTTATTAGGGTCATTGTTTCTAGGTTTCGGGTTAGGGTTATAAGGGTTAGGGTTTCTAACATTAAGGTCATTAGGGTTAGAGTTTTTAAGATTTGGGTTTGTAAAGTTATGGTTAATTGTTTCAAGTTTAGTATTTTTTGACGTTAGTTTCAAGTTTAAAGGAAGTCTGGCACTTCCTTCACTCATGCGCATCCTGTTTATGTTTCTCCACGTTAGCTCCCCAATGGCAGAACGAACTCCCTGTGTGTCTTCGGACTGCTAAATCAATACAATCCTTCCGACGTGGTCTGACAACCCACCTCTTCAGACAATATCTGGCCTAAACATCCTACCCTAAATATGATCTTTTTGTTCATCTATTTTGTGTTATGTATAATTATGTGTTTGCATTATTTAACTATTATATAGAATTATGCGTAATTATAATGTAAATGTATTAGTATTTGATTTATACTCAAGTATTGTGTTTATTTGTTAATTGTATAATACTAATTTTATAATTTTATCATTGTATATATTTTACTTGGTTATGTACCATTCTTTCTGGCTATGTTTACTATGACTTATATATTATTATACATCGTTTTAATGTAAATGTGTTAGCATTTAGATTTTTATTCATGTATTATGTTTATTTGTTAATTGTATAATACTAATTTTATAATTCTATAATTGTATTTATTTTACTTGGCTATGTACCATTCTTCCTGGTTATGTTATTATGACTTAGATTTAATGAATAGATCTGCAGTAGCATTATTGATAGATGCACTTTTAGATTTGTTGATGTCTGCATCTAATCCTTGTATGTCGCTTTAGATAAACGCGTCTGCTAAATGAATAACTGTAAATGTAGAGTAGGATTTAAGGGGTTTGGGTTAAGGATACGAGGGGTTTTCTAGGATTAACGGTTAGGTTTAGGGTTATTAGGGTAAGGATTTGTAGTGTTAGGGTTTCTAAGGTTATGGTTATTAGGGTAAGTGTTATAGGGTTAGGGTTTCTAAGGTTATGGTTATTAGGGTAAGTGTTATAGGGTTAGGGTTTCTAAGGTTATGGTTATTAGGGTAAGTGTTATAGGGTTAGGGATTTTTGTGTTAGGTTTAAGGTTTCTTGGGTTAAGGTTATTAGTGTTAGTGTTTCTAGGGTTAGGGTAACTAGGGTTAGGGTTAGGTTTTCTTGGGTTAGGGTTATTTAGATTGGGTCCAGAAATACCTGAAGGTAAATAAAGAGGATACATGAGAGGTGGATGAGGAAGGGGAAGGAAAAGGGCAAAGGAAAGGAGAGAGATAATTCCTGACGAGATCCATGCAACTCTAGATGACCATGCCATTGTTCATGGCATGTCAATGAGGGAAGCTGGTCAAAGAGTGCAGCCAAATCTGAGCCCCTTCACAGTAGTGATTAGACCACAGGGAGCCAGACCCAGAGTTACAGTTTTTCTCGATCGCTTACACACTATTCCAGGATCTACGGATTAATGAGATATCCCAAACCATAATGCTATTTACCAAAACACAGACCCATTTCCTAACACTTTAAATACTATTACCCTGTTTTCACACATAATCCACATGGAGCACAGTGCTGTTATTGTGTTCTGCAGTGCTCTGCTGTTTCATGCTGCAGTGCTGTGTTGCTGCAGGCTGAAGTGCTGTTATTGTGTGCTGCAGTGCTTGATGCAAGACAGTAGCATGCAAGTTGTATGCTGCTTGGCTGTGTTTCATGTGACTCATATTGGATGTGGCTGTATTTCATGTGACTCATACTGGATGTGTGTGCTGCTTGGCTGTATTTCATGTGACTCATGCTGGATGTGTGTGCTGCTTGGCTGTATTTCATGTGACTCATATTGGATGTGTGTGCTGCGGTGTTGTGCTCTGCATTGCAGTGAAGTCAGGCTATGCTGATGCTTCTACCACTGCTGATACACATTATAGCAGCCAGTGCCGTAACTATCAATCTCTCTCTCCAGCTTTCTCTTTCCACCTCTTCCTCTTTCTCTACCTCTTTTTTCTCCTGCTGTTCCTCTCTCCCTTGTCCTTCTAATCTTCTCTCCCCTTTCTCTTTCCCCTTCTATTTTCCCACATACCCCAGTCACACTCCATTTCTCTCCCTCCATCTCCCTCACTCTCCTTTATCTTCCACTCACTGCAGCAATGCAGGGAAGAAAGGGAGGGCCTTATGTCAACATTGCCATTCCATTATCTGTGTTTTATCTCGCACATTTGTTCACATTCACATTTGCAATCCACAAATTTTAGTTGGACATTTGCAATTTTTACCAGATGGGTCAAATTAATTCATGGTCCTTAGAGTTCACCAATGTTTGTTTTTTAAACTGTAACAAAGTTTTACTCTTGCAAATTAAATATTCAAACCTTTAAATCAATGGCACACAATTACACAGAGGGTTTTAACTCAACATTTATTTGAAAATCATTTCAGCATGTGTTTAGACAATGGAAACTGAACAAATATGCTATTGGAAGTGACAATATCAACTGTTTTTAGCCATGTCCCACTGGACCTGGCTTAACCCTGCTGCATTTATCCTGTCACTGCAATACTATAAAAACACCTTTAGAGGGAGCAAGTTGCTTTAAACTCTGCTGGTATGCAACCAGAAATGAGAGGCAGAGATCAGTCTAACTGTTGTATGTTTTTGTTCAGAGAGTACGTAGACTGTTTATACTGTGTAAATAAAATGGAAATAAGAGGTGTTGATGTTAAGTGAAAATACTAATGTCAAGGCACATTATAGTTTGGCATAACAGACACCATAAACAGTTTCCTTCTTCCTTGTTTGTTTCACTTTTTCTTCCTTGTGGGTTGCACTATACTGTATCTGCAACTGGATGACTCAGCTTTCCTTGTAATTGACTTGTTTGATTGGGCTTGGTAAGCCTGTGTCAATGCATTATCTACATCATGTTTGATTAACCTCAGCTATACTAACTCTCAGGGGTCTGTCATGCACTCAACACAATGCGCACAATGCCCTATGCTGACCTCCACCTGGTGCAGTTCTCATTTTAGTGTTGCACTTCCACTCTCTAAATAGCATAAGATGCTGTGCCCACATGGGTGTGATAGTCTGAAGGTGAGGTGTGGTCAGGCACAATGGTTGTGAAATGCTATTTTGCATGCAGCTCATAGTGATTGCGCTTATAACAATCAAAAACCATGTCTTATTTGTTATCACACTTATCATTGCTATTTTCAGGGTGCAACACCTTATAGTGATGTGTGCCTACATATGTGGGTACACAATGCAAATCCACCCTCAGGGATGGTACAAACATGAATAAAAATAAAAAGTTCATGTGGTTAAAGATAACTGTTGAGTATATCAAGATATGTAAAAAAAAACATGCCACAATGTTTAGTCATAATATAGCGATAACTAGGGTCTCCTTATTTAAAGAAATACTGCATTTACTTTACTTTATTTCTGTCACTGTTGTCAAACCCTTGAGAGTCAAGGGTAAAATGTGACACTGGACAAGGATGGCAGTGCTGACATATGAAACTGGTTACATTTGTATTTTATTTCATGGAAATACACATCAACATGCAAACAGACTGTATATAAATATGTTCAATAGGTTGCATTTTACAGCAAAAACTTTAATAACATAGATCAAATATCTGAACTATTTTTAAATGTCTTCTGTTTCACATTATTAAAAGACCATGTTGGTAATGCTAGGCTATAACAGACAAATATCTGGACATATCTATTGCCTGGTAAGCAAACTGAAAAGTTTGTTTGATTGAGAATATGTCCAAAATATTGTACCGTGAATATTGCATTTATTTGAAAATGTTACAGGATAGCCTTGCTTCACATTGGGGAGCTGCCTACTGTTTCTATAATTTGTCTGCTCACAGATTTGCACCTCACACATGAGCTGGTTCTCTTCCTCCTCAGTCAATCTACAGTTTCCACTTAAGGTACTGTTTCCAGTCAATCCACTTAAGGTGCAGTACCATTAAAATAGCAGTAAGCCCAGGCACAAACATTATCCATTTCTAAAAGCAATGGAATATGACACTGTTGGATCTATTGCCTGTTATGCACAAATCAAACCCATGATTTATTAAGCTCATTATTCCAACATTACACCCAAGTGCATAAAAACATCCTCTGCTGAACTAATGAAGCTTCTTTGCCACAACCATAAATACAGTTGCAGCAAGGTAATAGCAATTAGAGCATAGCGCAAAAGACTGTCAAAATGTCAATTTATTTTTCCTTGATTTAAAATTTTACAAATTTTCTTCATCTTGAAAATGCCAGTGAATGGATAATTGTGCTTTTACATGTTGTCAGGGTGCAGTATGAACTCAGACGCAGACAGGAGTAAAAAATAAACCGAAGTTTATTGCCACAAGTCCAAAAGCAGGGTCAAAAACAGGCACAGGGTCAAAACCAAGAAATCACGGCAAACAGGACAAAAACACAATCCAAAGACGTAGTCAGAAAAACAGGCAAAGTGGTAACCAAGCAGACACAGCAAACAAGGCAAGAACACAATCCAAAACAGAAAACGGGTAAACAGGCAGGAATCAAAAACGGGCAGACAGAACAGGAACAAAAGGCTTGTAGCATAACTGATCAAAACAAAACAGAGACGAACTCACACAAAACAAAGAAAATGCAGGGTTTAAATACACAGACTAACAAGCAAACGAGACACAGGTGAACAACAGGGCAGGTGAAACAAATGAGTAATCAACTGGGCAGGGAACAAGGTGGGCGGGGCAAACACAGGGGAATGAAAACAAAAGCACCTGGACAGGGAAACAGAAAAACCAAAACAGAATCAGGTGGTAATACTGACACGTACCCTTTTTCACTTAAATATTTAGTCTGGCACAATTTTAGTCACACCCAAGTGTGATAGAGACAGCTTGTGTGTCTTTGAAGCAAATCAAAAGACACCCAACTCATGCCCCCACCCCCTCAGGGTACAGTTGCAGCACATGAAATCGTCTCACACACACAGTAACGGGACCACCCTAATACACACACACTGATACACCCTCACACATGATGCACACTCATGCACACACACACACACACACACACATGCAAGCACAAAAATAATCACACAGGTACACACAATGATAATCACATGCACACCTACACACACATGCAATGGTTAAGAAGCTGAAAGGAGCAAGGATACTTCACCAGAATTGCTTTAGAAGAAATATCCATCCAATACAGCTCACATTTTTACATACTATTCATTGCACAAAATATCCCACTGGCCTATAGAACAATACATTTGCATTTGAATTCAACTGCAGGATTATTGGTTTCATTTCACAAACATATGCAGAAACACAAGCCTCAAACTGGAATTGGAAAACCCCCAAGTCAATCAATGAGTACTTGAGATTACCTCAAGAGGGAAAGAAATTAATTGGTGTTTATGCCATGTGGTTCACGACCAAAATTGACTCAGATTGAACATGTGTTGCTGGTTTTGTGGAGCGATGGTCATTATCATTGCTCTTTGCCTGCCTGTATTGTCCTGCAGTAGGTTTGAGCATGATGTCGATGATGTAGCTGTCATGCAGGAACAGAGGATTACAGCCCTAATGTACCTCCATCTAGCACCATTAGTTACAGAAGGCTAGAAGAACACATTTTACTTTTTTTGTTAAAGAAATCAATCAATAATTTAATATAAAATGTTTCCAAGGATGAATTTAATCTCATTTTGAGTAGGGTGCAATTGCAATTCAATTGCATTTTTTTCCTGGAATAGATATTTTGTAAGGGACATTTCTGCCCTCTTGTCCACACCCTGCCTATTTCTGTTTGCTCAAAAAAAGTGCTAAACATAGTGTAACATCAATTGGAGAGGATCTTCAAACATAATAATTAAGGAAAATTGACAGTTTTTTTGCAATACTACAGTCGAAAAGGGATGGTTAAGGACGAGATTAGGTTTAAAAAACAAGGATGGACTTATGGTTTACGATAACAAAGCTATTGCTGATACCCTAAACAGCTACTTTGTGGAGAGTTTCACTAGTGAAGTGTTTTCTCATATGCCTTCAGGTGCATTCAGTTCTCAGAGTCTTATGGTGGAAATTGATTTAAAAGATGCAGAAGTACTAGATAAACTTCAAAAATTTTAAACAAATAAGGCAGCAGGCCCCGATGGAATATATCCAAGAGTTCTCAGGGAACTAGCGGAAAAGGTCTACAAGCCTCTGACAGTTATGGAGAAATATCAGATGACTGGAAGCTAGGCGGTATAGTACCTATCTACAAGAAAGTAGATAGGACGGATCCAGGAAATTATATGTCTGTCTGCTTAACTTGTATCACATGTACATTACTGGAATCAATCATTAGGAACAATTTGGAATTATTCCAAATTATTGGATACAAAATGATATCTTAAATGATAGCCAGCATGGTTTTTGCAGGGGGAGGTCATGCTTAACAAACCTCCTGGACTTTTTTAAGGAAGCTACAGCATGTTTAGATGCAAACCAAGCTTATGATATTATCTGTTTAGACTTTCAAAAGACATTTGACAAAGTTCCGCATGAGAGGCTCATCGTGAAAATGAAAACTGAATTTCATTAGCTATCACTGAGTGGGTTCGAAGTTGGCTGTCTGGTAGAAAGCAGAGTGTAACTGTGGGAGGAATTATATCAGAGCAGGGTCCTGTAAGAAGTGGAGTCCCGCAGGTATCGGCGTTGGGGCCTTTGCAATTCCTTATATACATAAACGATCTTGATGCAGGGGTTAGTAGTCAAATAGTAAAATTTGCAGATGACACAAAACTAGGGGTCTAGTCAACAGTATAGAATCAACTAAGGTAATACAAGATGACCTAAACAGCACCCATAAGTGGGCAGACACCTGTCTGATGACATTCAGCTTAGCAAAATGAAAAGTCTTGCATGTGGAAAATAAGAACCTTAGACAAGGCAACTTCATGGGAGGAAGTAAACTAGAATGTGCTCAATCTGAAAAAGACTTGGGAGTAATAGTTGACCCAAGCTTAACTAGGCAGTGTGCTGTAGCAGTAAAAAAGTCCAACAGGATGCTGGGATATACAGACAAAAGTATTGATTATAAATCTAAGGAGGTTATATTAAAATTATACAATGTTTTAGTCAGACCCCACTTGGAATACTGTGTGCAGTTTTGGGCACCGCACTCTAAGATATCGAGGCTCTTGAAAAAGTACAAAGGAGGGCAACTAAATTAGTTCCTGGCATGAAATATAAAAGCTATGAGGAAAGACAAAAGTTACTTATCCTATTTAGACTCAGCAAGAGGAGACTAAGGGGTTATTTAATAGAGGTTTTTAAATTTATAAAAGGACTCAACAAGGTTAACTGCAATACATTTTTAAGGTGAGTTCAGTCTCTAGGACAAGGGAACATAAATGGAAACTAGTTAAGAGTGAGTTCCGCGCTGATGTGAGGAAGTATTATTTTACACAAAGAGTGATCAATACATGGAATGGGTTGCCGGGTCATGTAGTTGAGGCAGAGACCCTAGCTGTGTTCAAGTCCAGACTTGCAGTTTTTGATACTCTTTAAATTGTAATGCAGGGCTTAGTTGGGCCAAATGGCCTGTTCTCATCATAATGTGTTCTTATGTTCTTAGGAAGAAAAGTTAATTATGTTCTGTGTAAAAGCAGTGACTCACCAAAAAACATGTTTACTTCTTGTCTGTTGTGTTTGTTGTAGTTTCTCATGTAAATTCCCCAGTGAATTCAGAAAAAAAGGTGAATAAAATCACAAAAACCATGTGTGGAATAGATGTTGTATATTACGAACACTATCCAAGCACTCAAGCACACACTATCAGGAGTTTCTAGCCTAGCAAACATTCAAAGGCTTCTGATGTCGTTTGAAACATACTATTTGTGTATAAATTATTTAAAATTTCAGCTGTTTGTGTTCCTGAATCTTGAATTCTAGTTACGTTTTTTTAATATTTTTACTTCAGTGGACCTTTTAAATACTTAGTATCTATACACCAGCTAACACTTTATGGTAGCCAGAACATTCTCAGAATGTTATGTAAAATGTTCCCAGGATATACAGGACCATTCAAAAGTTGCTTTCTAATGCATTTTTCTCTATTTTAGCATCAATCAATTTTGCAGCAACCAAGAGAAGTGTTCAACATGTCAAAATTATCTTACATTTTAGACTCTTCAAAATAGCCCCCTTTTGCTTTGATGACAGTGTTGCAGACTCCTGGCATTCTTTCAACCAGTTTCCAGAGGTAGCCACCTGGAATGCTTCTCCAACAGTCCTGAAGGAGTTCCCAGAAGTTGTGGTTACAAGTTGGCTGCCTTCATCTTTCCCTTCTGTCTTGCAATCATTTTGATTCTGTGTAGTATTAATATAGTTTTATCACATCTAGAAGTAATTTGGTCCTGTATAAAAAAATTGAGTGCCAGAGGTCTTGCTAAATATAGCTTTGAAGCTGAAAAAACAGCTTTTTAAGATATTTTGACTGAATATTTTCCCAAGAAGGATTACTTTAATTTCCTTAACTTTTTATGTGTTCATATTCATTGCAGATATATAAATATACTCCTAAAAATATACAAAAATATTAATCCTTCATCATGTAGTAATGTTTTGAAAATAGCTAATTTTTCATACTTTTCACTGGCTGTAATATTACATTCAGTGGTAGATATTCATACTATGTTGACTTCAAGGTTTTGTATCTCTGTTTGATACCTTTTGAGCCCGTTTTTAATTCAGGAAATTTGCAAGTTACAGCTTGTAATTGCTTGGTTTGTTGCACACTAGATGATGTCATCTTGTTCTGTGTCTGGACAAAGTATTAATCTTAGTTTCTTAGCTCAATACACATATAATATTTCTCAAATTTCAAACTTTTCTGAACTAATTTCTGACATCAACAGCTAGTAGCATTAGAAAACTTTCTCACCACCTACTCTACTCAGCTTCTGGTCCAAGCAATGGTTCTTTCCTGCCTGGACTGCTGCAACTGCCTTCTCGCTGGCCTTCCGGTGTCCACCATCAGACCCCTGCAGCTCATCCAGAATGCTGCTGCTCATCTCATCCACAACCTCCCTAGACACTCTCATGTCACCCCCCTGCTCACTGCCCTCCACTGGCGGCCTGTTATCGCTCCCATCAAATTTAAAACATTGGTGCTAGCATACCAGGCTGTTAAGGGGACAGCTCCAGCATATTTCCAGAAGATCATCAGATCCTACACCCCTGCCAGACCCCTCCACTCTGCCACCTCTGAACGCCTGATGCCTCCCCCTCTCCGCTCCCTCACTTCCAGGTCATGTCTGCTGCCTGTCTTGGCCCCCTGGTAGTGGAATGACCTTCCCTTGGAGGTCAGAACAGCAGAGGCCACCTTCAAGTGCAGAACAAAGACTCACCTTTTCAGGCTGCACCTCTCCATACCCATCACTTGCTCTTTGTAATGTTCTTTGCACTTATCTGTACTCGGTTTTTAACTGTAACTCGTTTTTAACCTAGGCTGTTGTTCATTTATTTTTCTCCTTAATAGAATAATAATAATTTTTAGGGTTGCCCCCGACTAAAGATTTTCCTAGTCGACTAGTAGCTGTAATGTCAAGCCATTAGTCGACTAGTCGTCACATGTTTATTATATTAATTTAATATTCTTTAAATATATATATATTTCTGGGGAATCAGAGAATAGTTTGAGTTCCTGGGCTGAGAAAGAAAGTTATAAGTAATACTGTTAAGACTGTGCTACTTTACAAAGAAATACAAAACCATAATAATGAGTCTTTAAATATATAAATTTTACAAGTGGCACACAAAGCGAGCCGCCTGTAAACGACAATGTTAATGGCAAAAGCAGTAATAATTCTCAACGTGTCAGAACAACCAGCAAGAAGTCATTTTGCTAATTTATTTCAACACAGTATAACATCACACAATTATGAACATGAAACACCAACACAATAACCCTATAAAACAAATGATACATAAAAACAACCTTTTGTTAAATCAACCCCCGAATCAACCTTTGTTTGGTCCACCAAGTATGTCTAAATTTCTATTGTTCTCTACTTCTATCTGCTGCTCTTCATCAGTAGCCATCAGCATGGGTATCTCCTGTACGGGTCCTGTTTTGTTGACCCACCCCAGCCTCACATCCACAGCACTTAACACTGCAACTGACCCGCTACCCGACATTAGCACTAATTTAATGCCATACCTGACCGACCCGTTTAACATATTATGTTAAATACCATAAATATATAAAATAATGCAACTCCATCAGGTTCACCAAAAAACTTTATTTGCTCACTCAAGCAATGTTTATTAACTGACACAAACACTGGGACTGAGCTTCTCTGAAAATGCTGCATTTTAGTGCATTGTTTTGACAATCAGAAGGAAAAAAAATGTCCATGGTTTTTTCAAATAAAAAACAGCCTGATCTATTTCACCCGCAGCCCACCCACTACAAATTAATCTTTCTGTACCATTCATATGCACTTTGCCCTGGAAGTCACTCTGGACAAGAGTGTCTAATAAATGCCTTTAATGTAATTTATTGTCATGCAATGTAATGAAGCAATTGTTTCAACTGTTTCAGAAGCCTCAATTTCACCATCACTAGTATTCAGCATCTCCACTGAAAATGCTCCGGGGGAGGCAAAGAGTGAGTGCTGTTTTACACATTATCTATTTAAACAGCAGGATATTTATTCAAACAGTTCATGGGAAACATCTTCCTCAGGAATGCAACAGCAAGACCCTACCTGAACCTGCAGCAGAAGTACAAACAGGGACAGGGAGAAAGAGTTCCCTGCTGATGTGCCGTTACTGATTGCGGCAATACTGAAATCACAACCTTCAAGAGATCAGGGAGGATTCAAAATCAGTTCCCAACCACCTAAAATGAAAAGGAAATTGGGAAAATATGTTGTCTCATGAAAAAACAACCTCTTTTTTGTAACAAACAAATGCCTCTTCATATGTTTAGAAAGAAAAATGTTTGGTTTAGAGGGGTTGTCAAATATATAAAATAAACTAAACAAAACCCTGCAAGGCTGGGGCAACATTGAGGAAAACTGATTACAGTGAATTGCTACTTTGTATAGCCCACACACAGGAGAACCAAGAAAGCACTCACAGGGGGACCAAGCTGCCCTCCCGGGAAATGCCCTTCCTTCTTTGAAGAAATCTCAAAGTAATCCCCATATAGACCAAAAATTATACAAATAAAATTTAACTTCAGACATAAGGTGTTATTTGGATCAAAGTTATCACGGGGTTAACAGATTCTGACGCCCTCAGCTCTTGTGGTAGACTGTTCCATAGGTGAGGACCATAGACTCTGAATGCTGCCTCCCCGTATTTCATTGTCCTCACCCTGGGGACAACAAAAAGGCCAGTGTCAGAGGACCTGAGCAATCTAGGGGGATATAGATTAAAAACAAGTCTGACAAGTATTCAGGCACAATTCCATTAAGAGATTTAAACACCAATAAAAGGATCTTAAAATCTATTCTAAAACTGACAGGCAACCAATGCAGGGACTTCAGGACAGTTAAGATGTGTGCTCTTCTGGTCTTGGTCAGCACGTGCTGCTGCATTCTAAATTAACTGTAGCTTATTTATAGCTTTCTTAGGTAGACCAGCAAAGACAGCATTACAGTAGTCAAGCCTGGTAGTAATAAAAGCATGCATAAGTCTCTCAGTATCTGCCTGGGAGAGAAATGGTTGCACTTTAACAATATTTCTCAGGTGATAAAAAACATTTTTAACGACATTATGGATGTGAACTTCAAAATTCAACTCAGGGTCTAGAAGCATGCCAAGATTATTTGCGAGGAGCTTGACATTTTGAGGCAGAGATTTTAAGTTAGTGAACAGTGTCTCTCTGTGGACCTTTGCTCTTATAATTAAAAATGATGGGGTTGAGGGTGGGGATGGGGGTGAGGGTGAGGGTGGGGGTGGGGATGGGGGTGAGGGTGGGGGTAAGGGTGAGGGTGGGGGTGAGGATGGGGGTGGGGATGAGGGTGGGGGGTGGGGATGGGGGTGAGGGTGGGGGTAAGGGTGAGGGATGGGGATGGGGGTGAGGGTGAGGGTGGGGGTGAGGGTGGGGGTGGGGATGGGGGTGAGGGTGGGGGTAAGGGTGAGGGGATGGGGATGGGGGTGGGGTGAGGATGGGGGTGGGGTGGGGGGTGAGGGTGAGGGTGGGGGTGAGGATGGGGGTGGGGATGGGGGTGAGGGTGAGGGGGATGGGGGTAAGGGTGAGGGATGGGGATGGGGGTGGGGGTGGGGCTGGGGCTGGGGGTGCTCTTCATATTGGCTAAACATTATATCTTAATGTTTTAGTGGCTCACAATTCTCTTTTCATGCCAATAAAGCATATTTTGAATTTCAGATAGGGAAACACAAATGGAGGGAAAGATGGAGAGAAACATAAAGGGAGAGAGGGAGACAGAGGCAGAGGGTGAGAGAGGGAAGGAGAGAGAGACAGATATGTTAAAGGATATTTTGCTTGTCTCAGCAGCATTGCAGAGGGAGGTGAGGAGAGAAGCAGAGAGGGTGGGAGAGTGAAAGAGAGAGAGGGAGGGAGAGAGGGTGGGAAAGCGAGACAGCCATAGAGGGAGAGAGAGAGGTAAAGAGAGAGAGAGAGAGAGAGAGGAGGAGGGAGGGAGAGAGAGGTAAAGAGAGAGAGAGAGAGAGGAGGGGGAGGAAGAGAGAGAGAGGAAGGAAGGGAAGGAGAAAGGACTTGCAGCAGGCAGGTATAGCCATCCAAAGCCGTGAGGCTGTGGATATTAAAATACTGCACCGGCATCTCTGTCGCTTTCTGCTGCGCCTGCAGATTACAGAGAGGAAGACGGCCCGAGGAAGAGAGCCGCACTGCTCTGCTCGGCTCACTTAAGTGTGAGTGGAAAGTAAAGTGATGGAATGATTGTAGATATGAATGCAGTCTCTCTTCAGCATCATAGCTCCCTCCTCAACCTCCACTGGCGTATGCACTGCTAAAAGCACACAGCGAAGAGGAGAAGGAGGTGAGGGACATTTTGCGTGTACCAAATTATTAAAAAGAGAAGGAAGGGTGAAAGGGAGACAGTGAGCAGCACAGAAAAAAGAAGACCAAAACCCCGGAGGCTTTCATTGGTATGCAGTGGCTGATGAGGTTTCACTTTCTGCTTTCTGTGTTTCCCACTCCTTTTTCTTTCTCTCCAGGAGTAGAGGAAGTGAGGAGAGAGCGGCTGGCAGTCTCAGTGTAGACAGTCTTCTAGTAACGTGTCAGGATAGACAGAGCAGAGATAGGCAGAGAGAACGCACACAGAGCGAGAGAGAGAGAGAGAGAGAGATTCAGAGCCTGCCAGTGAAGCGAAGGTGCTCTGCAGCCTGGGACCGCCACAGAGAGGAAGGGGGCGGAGAGAGGCAGTGGACAAGCAGCCTCTCTCTCTTACGTATCCCAGCTGAGCGCTGTGCACAATTCAGGATCGCTCTCCCCTCACTGCTCGCACTAAGTCACCCCCAGAGCCGCAGTCACACACCCCCACCCCCAAGCCACAGCGGTGGGCCTCCACGGCAACAGTGAAGCACCATGGCGCAAGCCGCCAAGCATCTCCGCAAGAACAAGGATTTGAGGCACTTGCTGAGCAGGAGCGGAAGGAGAAGGAGGAAGAGAGGAATAGGAAGAGGAACCGGTCCCGAGACCGCAAGCGCAAGGTAAGAGGCTAAAGGGGGTTTGGGGAGTAAGGAGAGAGGAATCAGGAGCAGGAAAGGAATACAGCTCTTCTGCTATCATGCAAGGGCTGTCCCAAGCTGTCAGGACATATCCTTCCCCTGCGCACAGACACGCACGCACAGGTTCAGCATGGTCAGGTGCACACACACTGGTGCACAGGTATGCTTACACACAGACACACACACACACACCAGTATGGGGTGTGGGAGGGGCCACAGTATGCGTGTGTGTGAGAGGAAGCCCCCAGACCCCCCCACCCCGCACCCGCAATGCTGCACCCATGTCTGTGGGACTGTTTTTAATGGCTAGGGTGTAAAGTAGCTGGCTAGTCTATTGGCTGGTTCCTGTTTTTTTGTTTATTTTTTGTTGTTGTTGTAATGCTGCAGAGCCACACTTTCAAACAATCAGCTTCAGCTGCTGGAGTATCGTGCATCACTGAGCCCCCCACCTCCCAGACCCCATCTGCTCCATTTTAATCACACCTGAGGTATACCTGCAGGCTGTGCTCAGCTTAAAAGGGGTTAGAGTTTTTGTTCTCTGGAGAAAAAATGTGTTCAATAGTCTACAAAGGTACATTAGTGATTCAGTTACGTATCCTTTCCTACCACAAAATGAACAAAGGTACTATGCAGGTTTCCTCCTCAGTGACAACCTTTTGTCCCATATTGGTACAGCATGGTGCCCTCTGCTTCCATAGGAGTGTGGCCAACAGTGTGCTGCTGTCACCTGCAGGATGCTTCAGCGCTTTGGAGTCAAACTGCAGGTGTGGCATTTGGTTTCTGAAATATCGCAATAATGCATATATTGAAGGCTTACATATACATTGTCTGCTGCAGTGTTTCAGTATGAGTTCTGAGAGGCCTATGAATTGTAGGTACAGTGCCAGTGACGTGGGAGTGAAAAGAGAGAGTACAAAAAAGAGAGAGGTTAGTGAAGGTATTGAGTGAGATTCATGGCAATTATCATGTCACTTAATTTGCAATCATACCAAATAAAAGTCATGTAAGGAGACAGAAAAAGCACAATCACACAAGTAAATAGCTTCAGTCATTTGGATTAGTCATTGTTTTTATTCTAGTCTCTGAATGAACTAAGTCAGACCAGACAAGTCACTCTTGGGTTTGAAGGTTACAGCTACTGCTTGCTGCACCTGCCAGCTGTACCACTCGCTCAGTGTGTGGAGAATCTGCACAGGAGAGCAGCAGGGAGCCCAGGAAAAGGGACAGCATGGTCACTGGGCTAGAGGGCGAGGGAAGGGAGATCGGTGAGCTGGGGGGGGTATGGGTGGGGGGTTTGTGCTGAGTCAGAGAATACCTGAGGTAGCAGGCACCGTGGGAGGTCCTGATGTCATTGTGTTCCATGTCACCTGTCTCGCCTGACCTTGCCTTAGACTACTGCTACACAACTGCAGCCTACAGTTTCATTTACCCTAAAAACTGTATCAGTGAGTCTATGCACCCTACCCACCAAGAGCACAGCCGCACTCTCCAGTGTAAACCAGGCCAGTGTGTCGTTTCTTCACCTTAAAGGCCTGCTTGGCTCATCCTGATGTTTTCTGAGATAAATGACATCATTTAGTCTGAAAATAGTGTTGAACAAGTCAAAAAATTGACAATTCAGAGGAAGTGTAAATGTGGCTATTTTGTCTGACGACGAAAAATTCCTGCCTGCCCATTGAAATGACTTACCACTTATTATGACAAACTATAATACAGATGTTGCAAATCTATGCTATGTGTAGTGTTGCTAAGCAAACGAGTGGGGTGCAACTATTCCTACTAGATCCACAAACTCTTACGTCACCACTATCTGCTGCCTTTTTTTACATATTTGCTTGAATGAAATCTAAAAGTGAGTTTTGCTGTGGCATCATCACATCTTTTCATCCAATACTCATTTTATCTGTGCTGCTCTCCTAAATCTCACAAAGATCTTTAACTTTTTCTCAGGA
The DNA here is from genome assembly GCA_022829145.1 of Albula goreensis. Lineage (NCBI taxonomy): Eukaryota > Metazoa > Chordata > Actinopteri > Albuliformes > Albulidae > Albula > Albula goreensis. The sequence goes on along the minus strand of CM040744.1, from coordinate 47,453,922 downwards.
TACTTGGCAAAGAAAGCAACTTTGGAGAAAAAAGTTATAAATGACATAAGTGACACAAAACAAGATAAAACAAAAAAAAAAAAAAAAAAAAAAAACTCTTATTAACAGAGTGAAGCAGTCAGCATTAATACCAAAAGAAGCAGAGGCCAAAGTGCTTCAACATCTAGATCTAACCAGATGATTGTACTCCTCCAGTTTAGAGGAAGTGGAGCGCTGAATGAATGCTGAGTATGAGACACTGCCCCTCTGGGTGGGGAAACTTGTGTGCAATACTGAAACGCCATGCCCACCACCTGTACACCCCTGCGCAAAAGAATCTGTATCTAGTATGTATCTTGATAGACATGCCTTTATTTGCTAACAAAAACAGCAGTTCCATGTATTACAGCAATGGCAGACATGTTCAGAGTATGCACATTTTGAATATCTCATAATACCTTCCCTGTCCACCTTCCCTATAAAAGAAGACCAAGAAATCTCCCTCTTTCATCTTTTTCCTCACTATTGGGGGAGGGCAGATGAACAATGAAACAGGAGAGAAATGTTTCATGAACCCAAAACTGTGTGGAGGTGTGATAGGCTATTACTATCTAACTGCTTGCAGCAAAATATTTGTCCTGCTGTGGACACCAGAACCATTTTGCTTTAGAACAGACTGAAGTTGAGTAAAGTTCCTCATTCAGTGTGTTTTTAGCACTCTGTTACTGTGCAGTAGGTCAGCTCAGTTCTGTCTGCATGTCACTAATGATACTTTTGTGTCTGAAAATCAGTGTATGTTTTTATGGGTTTCTTTCATTTATAGCTTTCCTGGCTCAGATCCTTTAAAGAGGGCTACTGCTCCCCCACCCCACCACCACTCTATCATCATCTTAATGGCTATTGAAGCTAACCCTAACCCTTACCCACTCTATCGCCAGCATAATGGCTAAGCTAACCCTAACCTACTCTATCGCCAGCTTACTGGCTAAGCTAACCCTAACCCACCCTATCGCCAGCTTAATGGCTAAGCTAACCCTAACCCACTCTATCGCCAGCTTAATGGCTAAGCTAACCCTAACCCACTCTATCACCAGCTTAATGGCTAAGCTAACCCTAACCCTAACCCACTCTATCGCCAGCTTAATGGCTAAGCTAACCCTAACCCACTCTATCACCAGCTTAATGGCTAAGCTAACCCTAACCCTAACCCACTCTATTGCCAGCTTAATGGCTAAGCTAACCCTAACCCTAACCCACTCTATCGCCAGCTTAATGGCTAAGCCAACCCTAACCCACTCTATCACCAGCTTAATGGCTAAGCTAACCCTAACCCACTCTATCGCCAGCTTAATGGCTAAGCTAACCCTAACCCGCTCTATTGCCAGCTTAATGGCTAAGCTAACCCTAACCCACTCTATTGCCAGCTTAATGGCTAAGCTAACCCTAAACCTAACCCACTCTATTGCCAGCTTAATGGCTAAGCTAACCCTAACCCTAACCCACTCTATCGCCAGCTTAATGGCTAAGCTAACCCTAACCCACTCTATCACCAGCTTAATGGCTAAGCTAACCCTAACCCGCTCTATTGCCATGCTTAATGGCTAAGCTAACCCTAACCCACTCTATTGCCAGCTTAATGGCCAAGCTAACCCTAACCCTAACCTTAACCCACTCTATTGTCAGCATAATGGCTATTTTGGTTTCTAGAGCAGATACGTCTGTTGGGGAGGGTTCTTTTAAAGATGTACGTCCTGCACTATCAGTTCCTTTGTCCCTCAGATTCTACAGTGCATTCCCTTTGCTAACAGACTTGCTTTTGAAGTGCCTCTAGTTGATTCTTTTTTTTTCAAAACAATTCAAGGAAACAAAGGCAGGCTGTCATATCAGGCATATGTTTTGATAATAGACCTGTTATGTGTGTAATCTCCCATTATATCAGTACATGCTTGCCTGTAATTTACTAATCATTACATTGATTACTGATCATATATTGTTACTGATCAGGTTATTTTGTACAGAGGTTTGTAGATAAATCATATGCCTATCATAGTTATGCTTTGTGTGCACTTTCAGTCGGCTGCGCATCATCATCACCTCCCTACAAACTGTGAGACAGAGATTAACCTTTCCTCACAAAGACACTGATATTAACCGTTCCTCACTAAGGCACAGCCTCCCTCATGGAAAATCCCATCAATTCTTTAAATTTGAATCACATTTTTTGGATGATTCACTTGAAATTCACAACTATTCTATATGTTTCACACGTGGATATAATGTGATTGCATATTATATTTACTGCATAGGTATAAACATACATGTTTTGTGATATTTCAGATGTGGAATTGTATTTTCTGTACGGGCTATTGGTGCTTGAAATTGAGGAAAGTGAAATCTTGCCTTCAAAGTGATCAAGGACTTATTTAAGGATTTATTCTTCTCATTTTCTTCCTGATTACCGAGAGAGCCATTTAACCAGTGCTCACTAGTGATCATTTAATCCCATTTAACCTGTGCTCACTGGTGATCATTTAATCCCATTTAACCTGCGCTCACTGGTGATCATTTAATCCCATTTAACCTGCGCTCACTGGTGATCATTTAATCCCATCTAACCTGTGCTCACTGGTGATCATTTAATCCCATTTAACCTGCGCTCACTGGTGATCATTTAATCCCATTTAACCTGCGCTCACTGGTGATCATTTAATCCCATTTAACCTGTGCTCACTGGTGATCATTTAATCCCATTTATCCTGTGCTCACTGGTGATCATTTAATCCCATTTAACCTGTGCTCACTGGTGATCATTTAATCCCATTTAACCTGTGCTCACTGGTGATCATTTAATCCCATTTAACCTGCGCTCACTGGTGATCATTTAATCCCATTTAACCTGCGCTCACTGGTGATCATTTAATCCCATTTAACCTGTGCTCACTGGTGATCATTTAATCCCATTTAACCTGTGCTCACTGGTGATCATTTAATCCCATTTAACCTGCGCTCACTAGTGATCATTTAATGCCATTTAACCTGTGCTCACTGGTGATCATTTAATCCCATTTCACACATTCTCTTTGTTTACATCATGTTGACTGAATTAAGTTCAGTATGATTAATACAATCATTAGAATGAATACACGTTTCAGTTCCAGCACAGCATGTAATAAAGGCCAGTGATCATACTTCAAAAGATAACAATATTTCTTGAGTTTAACCTGCAGAAGGTGCAGATTGATTTAACTCTTTGCGAGTCAATATACTGTTGTTGGAGGGTAGAATGAAAATGTCCAACAAAAGATTAGTGAATATTAATGAATGCTGTAGGATGTTACAATGTAATATGTAAAGTAAAACTAAACTTTGAAGTAGTTAGAACTGGAATACATTGAAACACAGATCCATTGTCCTTTAATAGAATTGCTCTGAAAAGCAAAGCAGTGACCTCCAATCAGTTTTTTGAAGGTGGTTCAAGATGGTATCATGGACACCTTCCAGCAGACTTTGGAAGTTATCCCATGTTTTTGACTATTTGTGGCTGGTTCATTTCCTTGGCAAAATTATGTGTTTCCAAACCCAATGACTCCAGTTGGATCTATATTTCACCATAAGACTATTGACACTGTTGTTAGATGTCCATTTTACATTTAAATATTTATAGTAACAAAATATATCATCTTGTTGAGTTAAATACTGAGATATATTTTCTTAATAATCAAGTGTCAGGCCTAAAACACCTGGTGATAATCATGCAGAAAAGCAAGATAATGTATGCTGCAAGACTGCCCAATTAAAACAATGAGTAATTCACCAGCCCTTTCAACAAGCAATATGCTCTATTACTTATGGCAGAGCAGTTATACTATTAATATTATTATTAGTATTACTGGTGATGGTACAGTAATATGCTCTATTTTGACTGCTGTTCCATGACTGTTATCCTAAACCTGGGTTGCTTGCTCCTAGATATACTTATGCAACACAAAACCTGAAGATATATCATGGTATTGATAACAGTACATCCTCAAACTCCCACTCCCAGCCTCTGTAGCACAGAATGCTGTATTTCAGTGGTGTATAATGACCATTGCCATTGTTCTGATGCTAGTAGTCATTGTCTTTCCATACACACTTCATGTAGATAAATGTAGTAAGACCATGTTACGTGAGGATACCAGATTATGCTGTGTGAAATCAGACCATGCACGCACAAAGTATCTGTCAGTAAAGAACCTCTACCAATGTTTTCAATATGGATGATGGACGCAGGTCCATTGAAAAACTCCACCAGATCTCATGTTGTTATGGAGCACGCACTGATAAGGTGGTTGTGCATGAGCCAGGGTAAAACAGGGTGGGACTGGAGTGGGCTGTGTGAATTTTCAGAAAAGCTGGAGGACAAAGAGCTCACACAGTGGTGTTTGTTTTCCATATGAAACATGGCTAGTATTGGCTAGGTCTGCCTTGCAAACATCCCTACAACAAAACAACAGAACATTCCCATGCCTCGCTCATGCATATCTTGACATCATTATGACCATGGCATGATAATTCAGTGCTTCATTAAATACTTATGCGTTTAGACTGATACTCTATTAAATTCATGTCTTTACATACTAGTTTACAAACTTGCATACTAACATGTTATACATGATATTACATGATAATTGCATAGACATATTAACATGTGTTAATATACTAGTTTTGGCTCTCCAGGGAGGAATTAACAAAAGAATACCAATTCCATTTTTCAGATTATATAGTATATTATAAAAAAAGATTATATATAAGTCAAATTCAGACTATATGCTGTCAAATAACCCTTCTCTGGCATTTCTAATAATAAAACAGGCCTGTGTGTCCCTGTCAAATGCCTCTATGTCTGATTAGCTAGGTTTGATTTTTTAACATTTTCTTGATGCATTTTTGAATGGTATCTGCAAATATCTTCCAGTGAATTGCAATTTATTTTTCAAAAGTTTTAATTAAAATTACAGAGGACACAAGGGTTATACTCCTAAATATATAGAGGTGCAAGACACAACATGGCTGTGGTCTTAATGCACTGTGTGACTATGCTGTTGTTTTCTGTGTGGTCAACATATGTTTTTATGCTGGGTTGTGTTAATTGATACTAAACCAGCATACTGCATACTGTGTGTATGTATGTGGAGAACACCATTGGTAAAAAAGTGATTAGTCTGCACTGCTGAAGCATGATGAGGGTGAGGCTTAATTACTCTTCTGGTTCAATTGTTGAATTAAGAAAATTGACAGCTGTCTGTCTTCAAAGTGCTGAGCATTCTAAAGGCAGACATGTATAACCTGGGGGAGCATTGTTCTCCAGTTTCATTTTTGTTGCTCATCTAATGCAGAAATACAGCTCAAAATTCTTTACAGTGAGCTGAAAGAAAATACACGGGGTAAATTAAAATAAAATGCACATGTACGGCCATAGTGTGTGTATGTGTGTGTGTGTGTGTGTGTGCCTTGATGTGTATGTATGTCTGCAGGTGTGAATGCACATGTATAGTGTATGTGTGTGTGTATGTTTGTGTGTGAGTGAAATATAATATGAGAATAAAGCAGTGCTATGTTTGGCAGGTAATTTTGATTTAGACTTAGTTTTAGTGTTTTGACTAAAATACATATTTGTTTTGTCAAATTTTAGCAATTTTAGTCAATTAGCATTTTTTAAAATCAATCATTATAGTGATTTTATGAAGCATTATCTATATTATTGCATATCCTAGTTATAAGCGTAATAAATTGCTAAAATCAAATGGCAAGGGCGAGAGCGAGCCCTGTTCGTATCTTAAGCATGCTGTCTACAAGGGGTGTAACGGTACGAGCATATGTCCCAAACTGTTGGGTACAGGATGTTCGATTCGTTATGCTACTTCTTCGGTTCGGTACACCCTGTGACCCAAACGATAAGTGTCAAAATAGTCTTTTTATGTCTACTACTTGTGTGGATGGAACAGAAATTCTACAGTGCAAGTTTTACCCAGGATATTTTGTCAGTGCAGAAGTTGTTCTCTATCAGCTGCAGCATGGTAGTCGCCTTAGCCTGGTTAGCCAAGCTTATGAAGTGTTGCTGCCATCTGTATGGTAAATACAAATTAGAGACCAGAGCGAAAATGGACAGCAATTAGGATCAAACTGTATGCCGACATTGCTCTACTGAAGTCGGGTATGTCTGTGGATACACTTCAAACATGTCATTTTAGGTTGGCATCACCTGAATGAGACAAAAACAGACAGGAAGGTGAGTTTAAGCATATGGTCAAAGTGCTTGAGTTCTGCTACGATGTGTCTTCATGTTTGCATTTCGGTCAGTTCATTATGCCTGCAATTATAAACGAGAGGAAGTTGCTGTTGTTCAGGAATTATCAACAGGTCAAAGGATGCTTAAGATGGAGCGTTACTGACATTTTTGTTGATTGCATGCATTATTTTTTTTTTCTTAATGGCAATATGTTACCATTAGAGTGCCTTAACGGTTACAGTCAGAATTGTGGCCAAGGAGCCACTGCTGAATGTTTACATTTTTCAAAATAAACGACAAAAATTTTATTTTCTAAATTTTTTGTGTTCTCAGTGTGCGGCAGCCTGAATTATGGAGCTGTCCCGCTACCTAGATAATAGAAGGAACATTGACTTTGTTTTTGATAGAAGTCTAGCTTACCTTACCATATACCTGAGCTTTGTGGTATTTTTCTCACCGATTATGCTCCCACATTGTTTGCAGTGCATTTTAGTTTCAGTTGTATTAGAGGAAATAATAATAAATGTCTTGTGTTACCATTGGTGCAGAAGTTTACCCAGCCTGTAATAAAAAGTGGTCCTCCTCTTTCGCACAGATTTTTCAGTCAACGAATCCGTGTTTGTATATTTTTTTTCGAATGACCTTAATGCACAACGCAAATCCTGTTCAAATGATTTTTGGACCTTGTCTTCATGAAACATTTATTATCTAGTCCTACACAGCTTATTTATTGATAGGCCTATCTTCGTTTAATTTTTACTGAACACCCCCAGCACCAAAATAAAAAATAAAAAGGAAAATGCCTTGGGGAGCCCCCGGTGTGCTCAGTGCCCATTTGCACTTAACATGGTGAATCGGTCAGTTTGAGAACACTGTTAAATAATAAAATTTTCACTACCGGCCAGGCCTTGTCTTTCAGATATATTTAGCGTTTAGTTTTTCACTGACTTTGTTCTCAGGGTTTTGCATTGCAGTGATGTTGTTTCTGCGACAGTCATTTCCAAAACAGATCTCACTGGTAGGCCCGTACAGCCGGATGACTCAGCAGAGCTAGACGTAGTAATTCATATTTACTGAAGGGACCTAAGGCTCTCTGCACTCAGTAATGGCCTGCAGGCATTGCTGGGAGGGGCATGAGGCCCTGTTTATTGACAGCAGAGCACAGGAGCTGCTATGACGTGCACCTGCGCAGCCCTCTAATGCATTAATTTATGGGCCCATTTGATTAAGGAAAGTGGCTCCCTCTTTCAATAGAACTGGTCTGGATTTGTTACAGTTAAATAATATGAAAAAGCCAGCACCTCAGCACAGCCTTTGGTCAGGGGGCTGGGTTAGCTCAGAGACAGACTCAGGTTATACCGGGTGAGATAAAAGTATTTTTTTCAAAGGTCAGGCACTACCTTTTCACTTTTCTGCATTTTATTTTATGTTTGACTGAATTGAAATTTTCTTACATAGGGGACTTTTGGTAGCTCAGGCTGTAAAAACGCATGTCCTGAAAGAAAACCTGGAGCCCTGCAATCAGTAGTTGGATTCCTGGTCACATTCTTGTTGGCCAAAGGTCTGCATAGGGGAGTCAGCAGTTGACTCAGCCTCGCTGATAGGGATAAGCAAGCTAGTACCATTGGTCTAGTCATTATCTAGCAACCATGCCTGGTCAGGCTGGAACCAGGCTGGATGTACGAACTGAGAATATGCTGGCCTTCTATAATCTTCAGACAACATAGGCAGCGTGTAAAGAAGAAAACATTGTCATCACTGAAGTCAGCAGCTATGGTAACTATGGGAGATCAGCTAGTTTGGTTTTAATTTAGGTAAAATTAAATTAGGACAAAATCATATACAGGTTTCATTTTGTTATTTTGGTTCACTCTGTGCAATGAAGAGAAATTTTAGTTTTGCTTTAAGCCATCCGTTGAAAATTTTTCTGTCAGTCTGTCTGTCTCTCCCTCCTAGAGAGCTCTCAAGCTTTCTGCCCAGCCACACCCAGCCTCAGCCTCCCCCTCTTCAGCCACACCCAGCCTCACCCTCCCGGTAGGGTTTAACCCAAAGCGACCCAGGGGTTTAATAGGATGTCAGATTGATGGAATTGGTTGCACTGCTCCTGTTCAAATATATCATTTCACTCAGTCTGACTGGATTTAATTTCCGCTCACCCAAAAAGCAATAAAGGTTTTCCCTCTGAACCATAATTTCTTTCTTTCACTCTCCCTTCAAGACAGTCATTTGAATATTCTTTCCTTCTGGAACATTCTTCTGTTTGTTTAAATTAAGAGGTTTCTTGCAGATTGTAAACTTGTGACAGTTTCTTGTTATGAAAAACATGTTCCAGTCCAGGTGGCAGTGTAAAATGCAGGAAATATGTTGTTGTAAAAGTAGTTAGGGTAAAGACACACTTATATAGACAGCTGCAGGGACAAAGATTATTTGAAAGCAGATCATAAATGAACATTCACCTAGGAGAAGACCTGTCTGTATGGACCTGTTATTTTATCCACAACCGTACATGTTTAAGCTGTACACAAAAATAATGAGAAATGTAGTACATAAAATTGGGTTGCTATGCTCTGAGCTGGCTTCCAATATGCTTGACTTCAAATGGCAACAGTGCGCAGTCTGTCCAGCAGTCCAATCCCTGTTTTACACTCCACAAGAACCTCCAAGATAACCTAGCCCTCATCTGTCCAGTTAATAAGACAATCTGAACAATTAACTTTGTGCTAATGATTATTTACTGTAGTACTTGAGAGAAGAAACAATACATTTAGTAAGTCTTGTTACAGTTCATAGTTTTGTACAAAATAGTAGTTCACATTAATGGGTATTAATGGGGTATGGTGTCCCTGGTGGGAAAAAGAGGAAGTGGAAAGTAAGTGATAAGGAAGTAGAGTTGGGGGCTCTTTCCCATGTTAACCAACACTTTCCTTCCTGTAGTGTTCAAAGAATGCTACTGTTGTCACCTCACAGCATTTGAGTTCCAGAAATATCAAAAATTAAGTTAAGCCAGAGCAAAAATGGGGCTAGCATTAACCAGCGTGACAAAGCTACTGTAATATTGCAACATTGTTTCTGGATTTTGGAGAAGCTTGTGCATGATTCTAGCTTGTGGGAGGACCTTGTGAAGACTGTGAAGATTGAAGAATGGGCCTTTGTAGACTAGGAAAAGCATGTGATTTGTTTGATTTCTGCTTCTCTCAGCCACACCCATGGCTCCTCAGAGCCATATGTCAGTGCCATATTTAACCCTCACCTCTCTACAACCTTCTCTGAACAGTAATGTAATGGATTATGGTGTATGTCCTCTTCTGTGTGTAAATCCTGAGTAAAATTTGTCACCATTTAAAAATTCTTCCAACAGGTCTATCTATCACCAACAACAACCCCTGTTTGCTCCTGATCTCTCTTCTCCACTCCAGTAAAGGGCTCTTGTTTGAGTGAACACAGTAATCTCAGTCCTTGGTTGTTACTCTGATAGCATAGCTTCACGTAGTTCCCTTTGCCATGAATAGGTCATGGGCGTGCGGAGCTCCTCCCTAAGTCTGTTTCTGATTGCAGTAGGTCATGGGCGTATTGCAGTAGGTCATGGGCGTATTGCAGTAGGTCATGGGCGTGGGGAGCTCCTCCCTAAGTCTGTTTCTGATTGCAGTAGGTCATGGGCGTATTGCAGTAGGTCATGGGCGTATTGCAGTAGGTCATGGGCGTGGGGAGCTCCTCCCTAAGTCTGTTTCTGGGAATGCACTCCAGATTGGTTTTCACGTTAATCCCCTCCTGACTCACATATTTAGTATATACATATTTATTTAATTTTGATTCAATTCAGTTTTTGTCAGTTTTAAGAACAGGTTAGCTTGTTTCAATTTATATTTCATTTTTTATGTTTACATTATGGTCTATTTTTCATTTTAACCAACTGCAACTGGGTTGGTGTTGGGGTTAAGGATGATACTGTAATTTTTGCTCGAATTTAGGTAGGAATTTAGGTAGTCTATACCCTGACCACATGTCATTATGTGTGTTTACATGGACACAAGTAATCTGATTGTAATCAGATTGATGGCTTAATCAGAATAGAATGGCTCATGGAAACACCTTGATCAGAATGAAATTACAATCGGATTGAAAGGGCCGATGTAGTCTGTTCCAATGGGCAGTCATATAAATACACAATCAGATTGCTTCTTGGAGTTAGGTGGTTGGTGCGTGTGCTGTAGCCTGTCACATTTTAAATTCGCTGTCAATCAGTCCTATGATTTGGGGAATATTATAGGCAGCCTCAAAGTCATGGGTGATCTGCAGCACCTCTTCCTCATTGGGTGCTCTTATGCGGTGTTTCATCAGCCCTGCTACCATGCTCTTGCCAAACAGGTAGGCTAGCTTTTTTACTGTGCACACTGAATTGATTGTATGCATGACGGGACTCAGCACAGCTCCCGAGCTTGTGAAGCACTGTTGCAGCGTGCATCATGAGGGGAATGGGAGCCCTTACTGTATTTGCATCAGGTGCCACAATCTCCCCTACCACTGTGCACAGCTAAAGGAACCAACTATGCTTCATTTTGCATCAGGTGCCACGGTTTTCCCTACCACCGTCCACAGCTAAATGAACCAACTACGCTTCATTCAACAACAACTTCCAACCACCAGTCCTTGCTATGCACCTTCATCCACAGGCAACACATTTTTGAGGAGCAGAAGGCAAAGTCATTGTTTTATATATATGACAGCATATTCTCACATTGCCCTATCCAAAACATGAGATAAAAATAATAGTGTTAAGTTGTATTTGCTGTTTTAAAACCGAAAAGAAGCCAAATGATTCATGGCACATCCATTTTTATCAGCCAACCTGCATGGAATCCTGTGTGAGGATTCAGACGTATTGGCTTTGTGTATTCATAATGACCATGACACCTGTGTTAACAAAGACCTGGGAATGTACAAAGGGAATGAGTAGGCTGAGGAACATTGGTGACCTACAGCTTTTCAACCATTTTTATACCCAGGTTTTTCTCCCAACATCACAGTAAAACATTCACTACAAGCACATTTGTCCAGCTTCTTGGATCTTAAAACCCTTTTCCCTGGAAAAAGAGTTTTGTTGACTTTTGATCTTGCCTGAAACAATGCTCTAAGAATGTTATCACCATCTGTCTCAGAAGCAAACAAGTAACGATAATAGTTCCCAAGCTCTTTGTGGGATGGTTAGGGTTAGGGTTAAACCCTGTGTGGGTTGGATTGAGTTAGGGTTAAACTCTAATCTGAGCTCTGTGTTGGGTGGTTAGGGTTAGGGTTAAACTCTAATCTGAGCTCTTTGTGGGGTGGTTAGGGTTAGGGTTAAACTCTAATCTGAGCTCTGTGTTGGGTGATTAGGGTTAGGGTTAAACCCTGTGTGGGTTGGATTGAGTTAGGGTTAAACTATAATCTGAACTCTTTGTGGGGTGGTTAGGGTTAGGGTTAAACTCTGATCTGAGCTCTGTGTTGGGTGATTAGGGTTAGGGTTAAACCCTGTGTGGGTTGGATTGAGTTAGGGTTAAACTATAATCTGAGCTCTTTGTGGGGTGGTTAGGGTTAGGGTTAAACTTTAATCTGAGCTCTGTGTGGGGTGGTTAGGGTTAGGGTTAAACTCTAATCTGAGCTCTGTGTTGGGTGGTTAGGGTTAGGGTTAAACTCTAATCTGAGCTCTGTGTGGGGTGATTAGGGTTAGGGTTAAACTCTAATCTGAGCTCTGTGTGGGGTGGTTAGGGTTAGGGTTAAACCCTGTGTGGGGTGGTTAGGGTAAGGGTTAAACTCTAATCTGAGCTCTGTGTTGGGTGGTTAGGGTTAGGGTTAAACTCTAATCTGAGCTCTGTGTTGGGTGATTAGGGTTAGGGTTAAACCCTGTGTGGGTTGGATTGAGTTAGGGTTAAACTATAATCTGAGCTCTTTGTGGGGTGGTTAGGGTTAGGGTTAAACTCTAATCTGAGCTCTGTGTGGGGTGATTAGGGTTAGGGTTAAACTCTGATCTGAGCTCTGTGTTGGGTGATTAGGGTTAGGGTTAAACCCTGTGTGGGTTGGATTGAGTTAGGGTTAAACTATAATCTGAGCTCTTTGTGGGGTGGTTAGGGTTAGGGTTAAACTCTAATCTGAGCTCTGTGTGGGGTGGTTAGGGTTAGGGTTAAACTCTAATCTGAGCTCTGTGTGGGGTGGTTAGGGTAAGGGTTAAACTCTAATCTGAGCTCTGTGTTGGTTGATTAGGGTTAGGGTTAGGGTAAAACCCTGTGTGGGGTGGATTGGCTCTTATTCGATTCTCCCAAGGCTTGCAGTGCAGTCACCTGCTCCCTTCCCAAGGGCCCTGTTTCCTGATGGGAGGGGTGTGTAGGGGCAAGGGAGGAGCATCTGATCCAGGACCCAGGGAAAGACTGGCATCTGCATACATTTACACACAGATCACCCATTCAATGATGCTGTATGCAGCTGATCCAGACCTAGGCCACATACAACACACATTCAGCATAGGTCATTTAGAACTCTGAAATATCCAAATAAAGAACGTGAGTTCTTTATTGAACCAAACTAATACTACATTATTAATGGATTTCTGTAATTTTGCAGCTATAAACTTATATATCAGCCTGGCAAGGTAAGAACATCTCCTTTTCAGTTCCTTTGGTTCAGTTTGGCTCAGTTATGTGAAAAGCTTTACTTTGTTCAGGTCCTTTTCACACATCCTATTCATTATCAAAGGGACTAACATTAGACAAAAAAATAAAAAATTTCAGAGCTTTTTCCATTCCTGCAGCATTCCCATTCCTGCTGCGTTTTTCTGTTCCTGCAGCATTCCCATCCCTGCAGCATTCCCGTTCTTGCTGCATTCCGGTTCCTGCAGCGTTTCCATTCCTGCTGCATTTGCTGTCTCTGGTGAGGAATAGGAGATGGATGCTATTTCATGTCAAAAACCAAAGCTCACAATGTTGAGCAATAACAATTTTACATTTCACATTCATGGGTACAAAAAAGGGAAAAAAACAAGCATGACCATATAATGCCCCCACCCTTAAAACAATACATATACAAAAATGTATTGACCAAAAATACAACCTTTTCTTTTTAAGTCAAGAAAAGGAAACATTAAACACAAGATAAAGCATCCGCTATCAGGCAGATGTCGTCCAGGCAGTCAGATCTCCAATTGGTAGGACTGCAGGAACAGGCTCCAATGCAACAAATGCTGTTTGTTTGACTGCTTACACCTTAAAAAAAGCTTATTATGGTCAGTATGTACAACCAATGGTACAGAAGATGTATAAACTTCAAAAAGCTTTAAAGCAAACACCTTCTTGCTCACCACATCTTTACTAACAGAAGAAAAGGCAGAGAATATTTCTTCTGTGGGACTTTTACTTGCCCCTTTTAAAAATGCAGAACCAACAGACTTTTCTGAAAACACAATCTTATGGGTCAGGACAAATTCATCAGCTAGGACAGCACCTTGAGCCAGGGTAAGGGCTTTGTATTCATTTAAATAAGGGGCCACCTTGTCTGGGACACAGTTCAACAGAGCGCTCAAACACCTTCAGAGCCCTCTCTATAAAAGAAGTCAAATCAAACAGCAAAATAAAAATACTACAGACGAGCATGTATAAAAAAATTTGTGACTCAAAGCCACTGGAGTGATGCAGAAACTTCCAAACAAACACAATAAGCCCAAATCAATTAATTAGCGGCAATAGAACTCTTGCACAAAAGAGCATTCCAAAGCAATCAAATTGCAAAACAGCTACATCTTCTACAAACTCCACTCAGGGAGCACAGGGGCTAACAAAATACCTGCATAAAGCAACAGCAAACAGGTTTCCAATATCAATAACAAAACGCACTGCAATTACTTTTACACCAAAGTAAGCCAACAAAAAAAAGACACCAACTTGAAGCGCAAACCGCAACAAAAATACAAAAAGCAGCCACGCAAACAAACATTCACACTTTCGGAAGAGCCCCCATAAAGGACAAAAAAAGTCTTCCGCAGCCTAAATATCCTCCACTATCTTAACTGTCTAACCAAAAACAAACTACATGTAATCAGTCACAGAGAAAAAAGTGGCATGACTCATACAGCTCCTGAAGGCAAAAAAAAGAGTGTGCACCACCTTCTTTTCCAGCCTTCATTTATAGTCAGGCCAATCAGCAGGGGCTCTGCATCACTTTTAGACCATTTAACCATTTAGATAGGACACAAAAGACACACATGCATCCATTTCACATTCAAAAAGGGGAAAAAACAAACATGACCATATAATAATACCTTTTGGATGATTATTTCAGCATGTATTGCTCAAGATGCCCAACCACATGTTTGTTTTGGTTGGTTCCATGGTGTTAATAATGGTGTAAATAACCCAAGCTGCCCATCCATGTGTGGACTGAAGCCACAAGGTTACCTGGAGGGTTGGATGCTCATGATTTGAGTCTGTGAGGATGGGTAGGGGAGATGGAGGATAATGGTAACATGGGGAAGTTGTAACACTTTCAATTTCTCCAAAAAGGAGCAAGCCAGAATCATTAGTGTTCAGGACCACTTTCTACCTGAGCTCACATATAGAGTGACATGCCCCTGAGAGCAAGTTTTATAGTTAAACAGATTTTGAGGTAAAAAAGTAAATATTTTTGACTACATTCATTTTTGACAACATATAAGGTTGTGTCATTTTATGTATTATCGTATTGTAGAAATGATGTCCTTTTTTCAGTCTGAAAGTGACACTTACTGTCCTTTTTAGATTTGTTATTGAGAATTACATCCAAAGCACTTTGTTTTTTTGTATGAAAAACATCACTATGTGAGTAAAAGCGGAATGTATTAAAACTGATGACCTTATTCTCAAATGACAGGAAATGCAGTCCCGTTGCTGCAAAGGTCACTTCTGATTGGCTCTATCAAGCAACACCACCATCCCAGCTTTGCCATTGCAAGAGACATGAAGGACCTTTGCTTGGCTCTGGAGCCCCACGTGTTTTAAACACCCACTTGCTACGAGCTGCATCCTATATTTTGGAGATGATGTTACACAATGATCCAAGTCTGAAAATTGATGGGTCAGTACATCATAAGAATAAGAATCCGTTGACTTCCTTCTCAAACTATTTTCCACAAACCATAATACACACTCTTGCAAAATATTTAGCAAATGATGATGCATGAAGTTATGATTGTGTTTTTGTGTTTTACTGTGTGATTGTTTGTCTGTTGTTGTGTGTGGTTGTGGCCGTGTGTTGATGTGTGTGGTTGTGTTTGTGTGTTGATGCGTGCAGTTGTGTTTGTCTGTCATTGTGTGAGGTTGTGTCTGTGTGTTGATGTGTGTGGTTGTGTTTGCGTGTTCATGCATGTAGTTGTGTTTGTGTGTTGTTGTGTGAGGGTGCCTGGGTGGTTGTCTGTGAGCTGTTATGAGTTGACAAACACAGGAAATTTTTCTACTACATGCCTCAATCAAGGAGGCAAGCCTAACTCACCCATTCACCTGCTTGTAAAGGCCTGACACTTACAATAGCCAGGGGGTTGGGTCACCTGCCCCCAAACTAGAGAGTGGCTGAGGTCCAGTAGGGTATTAGAAGAACAATGAAGAAGCATTCCATTGATACTGGCAGGGCCTTGCTGATCAACACAAGGGTCCAAGGTCAATGGCATTGATTACAGTCCTGCCATTGATCTTATTGATTCATTGCTGTGGGAACACCTCTGGTTTAATTCCATTTATAGAATTACCAGAGGTAGTTGCATGTTTTGTCTGTATTTATTGCAAGTAATACGAATAATGTCAATATTTTTGGAATGGTAATTGGGAACTTTCATGTTGTTTGGTCAAGGAGATGTTGTAATTTAGGAACAAATATGATAGAGACAACAGAAGACTTTTCCTTTGTCCTCGTATGAATTATTTTACTGTCGTGTACTCTATGCGTGAAACATTATTGGTTTACAGCTACTTAGCTGATGGAGCAGAGGCTGTTAAAAACAGCACACAGTAGCTCTACTACAGCAGTTCCCAACATTGGTCCTGGGGACCAGCTGTGTATGCTGGTTTTTATTCCAACCACAATGGCAATCCCAGAATCTTAACAAGCTGTTAGTTACTCATACTTGTTCAATTGTTCATGCTTTTCATGATTAGAGAGATAATTTGCCATTATACCTATGCATGTCATGAAGAAAAAGCTCCTACATTCATATTATGCCATATTGCATGCGATTTTAGCTTGTAGCAGGGGGAGAGAGTAAGGTGGGACTGGAAACTGTGGAGTGTGTAAGGGTGAGGTAAGTGAGGAAATGGTCACCATGTGCCTTACCATGTGCCTTGAGCAGAACCTGGCTCATGTGGGTGCCATCTGCATTTTGCAGGCACTGGGAAGACCTAATATGGTGCTTAGCTATGTATAGGCAGGAGCTGAAATGTGGATATGAGCCGTGGGAATGTTTGGCAGCTGATAAAGGGGCAAGGAGCACAAACTCTGAAATATGATACTGGTAAATTGGTTGTACTAAGAGAGGGCACATAAATGGATTAAAGAAATAAGCCTTAATTGCTTGTCAATGCAATACCCTTATGTTACAGTGTTAGCACTATGCATCAACGAAAATGATGTATGACACAGCGTATTATTAAAGTAGAATGTGCATGTTATCGATTTTGTGTTAGAAAACGTTGAAAACGAACAGAATTGGGACAATGGTTGGCAATGAAATTATCACTTACAATGACAAAGCGGGGAAACTGGGAGTGAAACTTAAAATTGAGACACAAGCTGAATAGGAAGATAATTAGTGGTGATGACGAATAGCCAATGACTTTAGCTTGGGAAGCACAAATGATAGACTCATGACGGACATAAACAGTGATAAATCAGCTGAGTAACATGAAATTATTTAATGAAACCAGACAAATATGGTGTCTGATGCATAAGAGAGCGTAATGTTAGTCCAGCCCATGACTGCAGCAGTAGTGATCCGGCTACAGAATGCATAAGCAGTACCAAGAAAATTATCAATAACACTCAGCACTAACAATCCCTGTGGAATACAACTGCAATAGCTCAACAAGAAGCATGACAGGGTAGCTAAGAAAGGATTACTCTCTGCCTTGCTTAAGCAGTACCAAGAAAATGATCAATATCACTCAGCGCAAACAGAAGGAAGTTGAACCGTTCCAATTTATAATACACTTATGGATCTCATAGATAGGTACAGAAACTTTACACTATGCTGCATGATAGGAAACATAAAAAACAACCCCTGAAAACAATCACAGCTGAATATAACTGCAGTAGTTCATCAAGTAGCATGGCAAGACTGACAACAGAGACCAAAAACCACCCACAACATGTAAGATTCTGTTAACTCACCGAGCTCTGAGCTTTTTTCAGGTTGTAAGGGAACGCAAACAAAGTGCAGATATGTAAGTGGAGATTAAAAGGGGCAGATGAAGGCAGTGGAAATTCAGTAGAGAACCTGCCAAATCCAGGTGCATCTACAGTGGAGGGGGAAGGAGGGTGTAGAAGGGCAGACGACTGGCAGGTGAATCCAGCCAGCTCTCAGGGCCTGCTGCAGGTCGGAGCTCGCCTCCGCATCACAATGTCAGGAGAGGTGCAGTCAGTCGAAGCACAGATGGAAACAGACACAGTAGAGAGCAAGGTCAGCTGAAGGAGATGCAGTTGCAGCGGTCGTGTCATCAGAAGGCTTGACTGGGTCCAAAATGTAATCTGAACATAACCAGTGGGTAGGCCTCCAGTAGCCCAACAATGTCAAGATCAGTCTGTAAATAATGTACATAAGGTAGATTTTTCCGAGATGTAAAGGATGGAAGATGATTACAACAAACCAGGGAGCTTCTATCATCAGTTTTCTAGGCGGATAAAGTTTACTTAAAATAGAACTGTTAGGATTATGGTTGAGGTGCCTAATTAGTTTTTTTTGTACATGTATGATGTTCTTGCATAAATCTGCATTCAGGGTTTCAGTTGGGTGTTTGTCCCATTGAGAAAGTGTTGCTTTGTAAGTGGACCCCACACTTCACTGCCATCTGCTATATAGAGTAATTGGTTCAATTCCAGGTTCCAATAATCTTCGCCAAATTCTTACAGGAATTCCAGTTTAGATTTTTCTTTTTATGGCATTGAATGCTTTGGGTGCACCCTCTCCCTGTCTTTCTGTCTCTCTCTATCTCTATCTCTCTCCATTTTGCTGTCTTTGTTGCTCTCTCTTTTTCTATGTATCTCTCTCGATCAAGTTACTTTCCTCTGAAAAACACTTCTCATTCAACCGAATGGGCTCTGAGATAAGTGTTAATGCTGAAATTACAAACGAGGCAATAAGTGTTAATGCTGAAATTACAAACGAGGCAGCACCAAAAGCCTTTACACCTTTACTTCATTCTGTGGTGTGCGTACCTGTGTGGTGTGCGTACCTGTGTGATGTGTGTACCTGTGTGGTGTGCGTACCTGTGTGGTGTGCGTACCTGTGTGATGTGCGTACCTGTGTGGTGTGCGTACCTTTGTGGTGTGCGTACCTTTGTGGTGTGCGTACCTGTGTGGTGTGCGTACCTGTGTGGTGTGCGTACCTGTGTGATGTGCGTACCTGTGCCATCCCTGCACCTCCCCTCAAGTGTTCATCAA
This sequence comes from Albula goreensis, assembly GCA_022829145.1. Classification (NCBI taxonomy): domain Eukaryota; kingdom Metazoa; phylum Chordata; class Actinopteri; order Albuliformes; family Albulidae; genus Albula; species Albula goreensis. Next base: position 47,435,030 of record CM040744.1, on the reverse strand, counting down.
AAACAGAACTGTTTATCGTATGCAGAAGTAGTGATCAAAACCAGTTATTAATCAAAAACAGAAATGTTAATGAAATGCAGAAGTGTTCATCAAACACAAAAGTATTAATCCAAACCAGAAGTGTTTATCATATAGAGAAGTGTTCATCGAACAGAAACACAGTTGAGACATAGGGGTTCACAAGATAATGTATTGCCCCATCAGAATATCCACATCATAGCTGTCTTTGGAAAGACATATAGCATGTGGGAAATCATTTTAAGAGTAAGTAAACCAATATGCTCATATTTTCACAAACTAATGTGCAGACTTGGATTATTATGTCACACATTTTCAAAATATACAATGTGATAAATAGCTGTAAAACTACAGGATATTATATACAGCTCTAAAACTACAGGATATTATATACTGCTGAAAAACTACAGGTCTAATGAATCTTCAATCGGAATTGTGACTTTCAAAGAAAATATAATTTAAATTTTATGTCTACCCTTTTGCCTGTGCTCTTTGCCACAGTGTTTGAAACTGAGAATTCATAAATAAAATGCAACGTCTGATTTTTTGTTTCATTTACTTTTCTGAGTTCTGCATCTGAGGTTCTATCTATATTAAAATTAAGTATTTGCTCAAGATCACAACATTAAGATTAAGAACACTTTAAAACATGAAAAAAAATTCTGAGTAACACTGTAGTGAAATATATTTACCATCTTTCTAATAAATTAATTTATTGCAATATAATGCAGTGTATTCCATTTCCATTGAAATGATGCTTAAATGTGAAACGGCATATCACATGGCCCTGGGCATTGTTTATGCAGATCTCAGATTACACAATTAGGCAGAAACAGGACCTGCTGTCAGGGAGAGTTGACACAGAGGTATAAACCTAAACCTGGATCAAATCCACATTTCAAACACTTTAACCCTTTGATTATCAGTAAAATCCTTGCTTAAGTCCTTCAGACCTTCACATGTTACTAACCAATATGGACAAATTCTGTGACAGCTTTCTATTAAGACGACCTGTAGCAGGGGTTAGGGTTAGCTAGCAGGGGTCACCTGGCAGCTCATGCTACAGACACTGCACAGCGTAAGCCCTGCTGTTGGGTGTGGCAGTCCTGATCACCCTGCTGTTGGGTGTGGCAGTCCTGATCACTCTGCTGTTGGGTGTGGCAGTCCTGATCACTCTGCTGTTGGGTGTGGCAGTCCTGATCACCCTGCTGTTGGGTGTGGCAGTCCTGATCACTGCTGTTGGGTGTGGCAGTCCTGATCACTCTGCTGTTGGGTGTGGCAGTCCTGATCACCCTGCTGTTGGGTGTGGCAGTCCTGATCACTCTGCTGTTGGTGTTGGATCACCCTGCTGTTGGGGCAGTCCTGATCACTCTGCTGTTGGGTGTGGCAGTCCTGATCACTCTGCTGTTGGGTGTGGCAGTCCTGATCACTCTGCTGTTGGGTGTGGCAGTCCTGATCACCCTGCTGTTGGGTGTGGCAGTCCTGATCACTCTGCTGTTGGGTGTGGCAGTCCTGATCACCCTGCTGTTGGGTGTGGCAGTCCTGATCACTCTGCTGTTGGGTGTGGCAGTCCTGATCACCCTGCTGTTGGGTGTGGCAGTCCTGATCACTCTGCTGTTGGGTGTGGCAGTCCTGATCACTCTGCTGTTGGGTGTGGCAGTCCTGATCACTCTGCTGTTGGGTGTGGCAGTCCTGATCACTCTGCTGTTGGGTGTGGCAGTCCTGATCACTCTGCTGTTGGGTGTGGCAGTCCTGATCACCCTGCTATTGGGTGTGGCAGTCCTGATCACCCTGCTGTTGGGTGTGGCAGTCCTGATCATGGACAGAGAACATACTGGCTGTATAATTCTCCAGTGACTTGGGTAATATGTGATTGATGGTGCATTAGCCGTGTGTAAGGATGCAAGGGTTGCTGCCACGTGAATCCAAGAGGTCACATGCACAGCCTCCTCCTGAGGTGAGCAGGCTAGAATGATATGGGAGATAGAGTTTGGGTTTGGAGTAATGGGAGACATCGGATAAAACAAAAACAATTAAAAAAGAACAAAAATGACCACAACTTAGGGGGACCTTTAACAGGTGTCTACAGGGATAAAAAGAATTTGAAATAAAGCATTTGGCATGTATGCATGTTGTACAGTGTTGTGTATTCTGTCTTAAATCTGGATTGAGAACTATTCTCAATGCATCAGCCTTGAAAAACAAAACTTGCTATTGGATGAGTCACTGAGACATGGGGATAGTGGACATGCTCCTGCATGCATTGCAGGGGAGTCCTAGGTTAATGTGGGTCTACACACAAACACACTGTCACACATACACATACGCACACAATGTCACACATACATACAAACACACAGGCACACACTGTCACACACACATACAAATGAACACGCACACACTCATACATACACACAAGCACACAATCACACATACACACAAACACACAAACGCATACACTGACACACATACACACACGCATACTGACACACACACACATGCACATTCACACTCTCACTCACAATCACACATTGAGACCAGTACACACAAACAAATATACACATCCACACAAATGCACACACACAACTAGCACACATACACACTAAAACACTAGCACACATTCACACTAACACACACAAATACACAGAAACACACACACACATACTAGCACACATATACATACTAACACACACACGACCACACACATACACACTAACACACACACTAGCACGCACATACACACTAACACACATGCTAACACACACATATACACACTAACACACAAACTAACACACATATACATACTAACACACACACACAATCACACACACAATCCCTCATGGTAAGACCTACTCTCTGCTCATCCTCTCATCACCATGGGAGTATCGCCGTGGTGATGAGAGGATGGACGGCAAGTGCTCCACCACGGCTCGTTTGCCAAAGGGCATCTGCAGGACATATGTCTCACACTGCAGGGAGTGCGGGGGCCTGGGAACGGGAGGGGGAGAGGCAGTCAGGGCACCTACACAAACACCCAATCAGAGGGCAGAGAACTGTACCACTGCAAATGTGGAACCAGGCAGATCATGTGATCAGACTGAGAGTTTAGCAGGAGCACAGCCTGCTCCCCACCCCCACCCCAGTGGGCTTGGCTGCTGACCTCACGGTTGGCCTGGGAGGGAGGATAAATCCATTAGCATTAGCATCCTTACAAACCAGCAACAAGAGAAAAGACAGAACTGTGAATGAGAGAGGATGAGGTGGAGGAGAGGTAGGGGTTGAATGGAGGATAGAGAGAGGCAGAGAGACAGAGAGAGCTGTTGTAATGAGAGTGTTTGAAATTGTCTCATGTTTGTTTGTGCCAGGTGCACAATATTCAGTTACAGAGGTTTGAAATAACTGTAGAACAGACTTGGGAGATCCATAATATAAGCCATAATACAGCCCATAACATTGCCCTGTATGTTTCTTGTAAGCAAGAGACTTAGCGGGTATGTTAATGTGCCATTGCTTTCACCTGGATTATGCTCTGATATTCAGAGGTATTCATTTTTCCAGATAGGCAGGTTATTGAATGTGAGGCTAAAGGACCTGACTTACAGCTAAGGATTCTGGGTCACAGCACCACATTTGAAAACATGACAAATTCCAATGAATGGCTTGCAAATGTATGCACTGTCATTATGGATGGTGCACTTCAGTATTCTCCATCACCCTAATTTTATATAGAGGGTGGCAATTGAAATTAATTGCAATAACTTCTTATAGATTTAAAACTCCCAGCTACATCAACCTCATACCAAAGATGGACTTTCTTCTGTGATTCTCTTTCCCTGTCTCTCTCTCACTCTTCCTCCCCCTCCCCGCATGCATCACTTCTTCCACTCTGGAAAAGGTAATTGACTCCCCATTTAATTTTTCAGTTTATTGAATAAATCACCCTTTTCTGTGACAGTAATATCACTCTGCTCCCTTAGGAATGGCAGGAATTAAGGTTGTAGGACAGTGAAAGCGGTTCTTTACTCTCCTCTCAAAGCTCCATGGACTCCTGCTCCCCAACGGCAGAAGTTAAACGCTTCTCTTCTTCTTCCCTCTTTTTTCTCTCCCTTCATTCTATTATGAAAGGTCAGTAGGTAGCATCTGCCTTCAAGGAGCCGCCTCCGATTTATTCAGCTGCAAGATTCTCCTTCTTTTCTCTCCAACTCTCTGCCTGCCTCTCTTAGGGCACTTGTCTGTTGCTGTTTTTTTGCTGAGTTGCTGAAATACAATCCCCCTGCTCCCCCTTTCCCTCAACACACGCACATAGCTCAGTACGCACTCATACCTCCGCACACGCTCACAGCTCAGTACGCACTCATAGCTCTGCACACGCTCATAGCTCTGCACACGCACATAGCTCTGCACACGCTCATAGCTCCACACACGCTCATACCTCTACACACGCTCATACCTCTATACACGCTCATACCTCTACACACGCTCATACCTCTATACACGCTCATACCTCTACACACGCTCATAGCTCAGTACGCACTCATACCTCTACACACGCTCATAGCTCTACACACGCTCATAGCTCAGTACGCACTCATACCTCTACACACGCTCATACCTCTATACACGCTCATACCTCTACACACGCTCATAGCTCAGTACGCACTCATACCTCTACACACGCTCATAGCTCTGCACACGCTCATAGCTCTATACACGCTCATAGCTCTGCACACACTCATAGCTCTGCACACGCTCATACCTCTATACACGCTCATACCTCTACACACGCTCATACCTCTACACACGCACATACCTCTACACACGCTCATACCTCTACACACGCTCATACCTCTACACACGCACATACCTCTACACACGCTCATACCTCTATACACGCTCATACCTCTACACACGCACATACCTCTACACACGCTCATACCTCTATACACGCTCATACCTCTATACACGCTCATACCTCTACACACGCACATACCTCTACACACGCTCATACCTCTATACACGCTCATACCTCTACACACGCACATACCTCTACACACGCTCATACCTCTATACACGCTCATACCTCTACACACGCACATACCTCTACACACGCTCATACCTCTATACACGCTCATACCTCTATACACGCTCATACCTCTATACACGCTCATACCTCTACACACGCACATACCTCTATACACGCTCATACCTCTATACACGCTCATAGCTCAGTACGCACTCATACCTCTATACACGCTCATACCTCTACACACGCTCATAGCTCTACACACGCTCATACCTCTATACACGCTCATACCTCTACACACGCTCATAGCTCTACACACGCTCATACCTCTATACACGCTCATACCTCTACACACGCTCATAGCTCTACACACACTCATACCTCTACACATGCACATAGCTCTGCACACGCTCATACCTCTACACACGCTCATAGCTCTACACACGCTCATACCTCTACACACACTCATAGCTCTGCACACACTCATACCTCTACACATGCACATAGCTCTGCACACGCTCATACCTCTACACACGCTCATAGCTCTACACACGCACATACCTCTACACACGCTCATAGCTCTACACACGCTCATACCTCTACACACACTCATAGCTCTGCACACGCTCATACCTCTACACACGCTCATATCTCTATACACGCTCATAGCTCCACACACACTCATAGCTCAGTACGCACTCATAGCTCTGCACACGCTCATACCTCTATACACGCTCATACCTCTATACACGCTCATACCTCTACACACGCTCATAGCTCTGCACACGCTCATACCTCTATACACGCTCATACCTCTACACACGCACATACCTCTACACACGCTCATACCTCTACACACGCTCATACCTCTACACACGCTCATAGCTCTGCACACGCTCATACCTCTATACACGCTCATACCTCTACACATGCACATAGCTCTGCACACGCTCATACCTCTACACACATTCATAGCTCTGCACACGCTCATAGCTCTGCACACGCTCATACCTCTACACATGCACATACCTCTACACACGCTCATACCTCTACACACGCTCATAGCTCTGCACACGCTCATACCTCTACACACGCTCATACCTCTACACACGCTCATAGCTCTGCACACGCTCATACCTCTACACACACTCATAGCTCTGCACACGCTCATACCTCTATACACGCTCATACCTCTACACACGCTCATAGCTCTGCACACGCTCATACCTCTACACATGCACATACCTCTACACACGCTCATACCTCTACACACGCTCATAGCTCTGCACACGCTCATACCTCTACACACACTCATAGCTCTGCACACGCTCATACCTCTATACACGCTCATACCTCTACACACGCTCATACCTCTACACACGCTCATACCTCTATACACGCACATACCTCTATACACGCTCATACCTCTACACACGCTCATACCTCTATACACGCTCATACCTCTACACATGCACATAGCTCTGCACACGCTCATACCTCTATACACGCTCATACCTCTACACACACTCATAGCTCTACACACGCACATAGCTCTGCACACGCTCATACCTCCACACACACTCATAGCTCTGCACACGCTCATACCTCTACACACACTCATAGCTCTGCACACGCTCATACCTCTACACACACTCATACCTCTACACACGCTCATACCTCTATACACGCTCATACCTCTACACATGCACATAGCTCTGCACACACTCATACCTCTATACACGCTCATAGCTCTGCACACGCTCATACCTCTACACACGCTCATACCTCCACACACACTCATAGCTCTGCACACGCTCATACCTCTACACACACTCATAGCTCTGCACACGCTCATACCTCTATACACGCTCATACCTCTACACACGCTCATACCTCTACACATGCACATAGCTCTACACACGCTCATAGCTCTACACACGCACATAGCTCTGCACACGCTCATACCTCTACACACGCTCATACCTCTACACATGCACATAGCTCTGCACACGCTCATAGCTCTACACACGCTCATAGCTCTACACACACTCATAGCTCTGCACACGCTCATACCTCTATACACTTTCATACCTCTACACACGCTCATACCTCTATACACGCTCATACCTCTACACACACTCATAGCTCTACACACGCTCATAGCTCTACACACGCTCATACCTCCACACACGCTCATAGCTCCGCACATGCTCATACCTCTACACACGCTCATACCTCTACACACGCTCATAGCTCTGCACACGCTCATACCTCTACACACACTCATAGCTCTACACACGCTCATAGCTCTACACACGCTCATACCTCTATACACGCTCATACCTCTACACACGCTCATAGCTCTGCACACGCTCATACCTCTACACACGCTCATACCTCTACACACGCTCATAGCTCTATACACGCTCATAGCTCTGCACACGCTCATACCTCTACACACGCTCATACCTCTACACACGCACATAGCTCTATACACGCTCATACCTCTACACACACTCATACCTCTACACACACTCATAGCTCTACACACGCTCATAGCTCTACACACACTCATACCTCTACACACGCTCATAGCTCTACACACGCACATACCTCTACACATGCACATACCTCCACACACACTCATAGCTCTGCACACGCTCATACCTCTACACACACTCATAGCTCTGCACACGCTCATACCTCTACACACACTCATAGCTCTGCACACGCTCATTCCTCTATACACGCTCATACCTCTATACACGCTCATACCTCTACACACGCTCATACCTCTATACATGCACATAGCTCTGCACACGCTCATACCTCTATACACGCTCATAGCTCTACACACGCACATAGCTCTGCACACGCTCATACCTCTACACACACTCATAGCTCTACACACGCTCATACCTCTACACACACTCATAGCTCTACACACGCACATAGCTCTACACACGCTCATACCTCTACACACGCTCATAGCTCTGCACACGCTCATAGCTCTGCACACGCTCATAGCTCTGCACACGCACATAGCTCCACACACGCTCATAGCTCTGCACACGCTCATACCTCTACACACGCTCATACCTCTACACACGCTCATACCTCTATACACGCTCATACCTCTATACACGCACATAGCTCTGCACACACTCATACCTCTATACACGCTCATACCTCTACACACGCTCATAGCTCAGTACGCACTCATACCTCTACACACGCTCATAGCTCTGCACACGCTCATAGCTCAGTATGCACTCATAGCTCTGCACACGTGCTATTTGTGTGCTTATTTTCCTGAGCTGCAGTTTGCTTCTTCAGACAGTATTTAATTTATCTAATTGTGGACTAAACCACACAGTTACTCACTGTGACTGCCTGACTAAACCACACAGTTACTCACTGTGACTGCCTGACTAAATCATACAGTTACTCACTGTGACTGCCTGACTAAACCATACAGTTACTCACTGTGACTGTGTGACTAAATCATACAGTTACTCACTGTGACTGTGTGACTAAACCACACAGTTACTCACTGTGACTGTGTGACTAAATCATACAGTTACTCACTGTGACTGTGTGACTAAACCATACAGTTACTCACTGTTACTGTGTGACTAAATCATACAGTTACTCACTGTGACTGTGTGACTAAACCACACAGTTACTCACTGTGACTGTGTGACTAAACCACACAGTTACTCACCGTGACTGTGTGACTAAATCATACAGTTACTCACTGTGACTGTGTGACTAAATCATACAGTTACTTACTGTGACTGTGTGACTAAACCATACAGTTACTCACTGTGACTGTGTGACTAAATCATACAGTTACTCACTGTGACTGTGTGACTAAACCATACAGTTACTCACTGTGACTGTGTGACTAAATCATACAGTTACTCACTGTGACTGTGTGACAAAATCATACAGTTACTCACTGTGACTGTGTGACTAAACCACACAGTTACTCACTGTGACTGTGTGACTAAACCACACAGTTACTCACCGTGACTGTGTGACTAAATCATACAGTTACTCACCGTGACTGTGTGACTAAATCATACAGTTACTCACTGTGACTGTGTGACTAAATAATACAGTTACTCACTGTGACTGTGTGACTGTGTTGACTAAATCATACAGGGAGGAGTGACCCCACATCAGTCCTTACACGTGAACAGTAGGAAAGCAATAACTCACCAGCACCAGGGTGGAGCTGTGAATGTGTGGTTGCCCTGTGTGGAGCAGATGACTGAAAACTTGAATCCTGGGTGGTCAGAATAATCTGGTTTAATAATCCACCAATGCATGGCCCTGATCTTACATTACATTACATTACATTACAGTCATTTAGCTGATGCTTTTATCCAAAGCGACTTACAGTTGATTAGGCTAACCAAGGGCCAGTTCCCCCTGGGAGCAATGGTGGAGTTAAGGGCCTTGTTCAAGGGCCCAACAGCAAGGGTGTTCTTGCTGTGGCTGGACTGGGACTTGAGCTTACCTCGGGTAACTGTATCTGCCAGAAAAACAGAAATGAATGGAGCTTTAATTTAGCTTACCAGATACAATACAACACATTACATTCTGTGCCTCTTAATCCATGTGATTATTTACCAGTCTGTTCTGTTGATGTGCCTGTGCTTATGGATTATTGTATTTAGATGCCAGTTTTTCTTGTCATCCTATGCTTATGGATTATTGTATTTAGATGCCAGTTTTTCTTGTCATTTTATGATTTTAAAACTTATAAATATTAGATTAGGAAACATATGTTATGATAGCTGATAAAGCCTAAATTAACTTGGCTGGCTCTTGAGTGATTGCAAAATGCTATTCTATTAATGAGTACTGAGACATGCAATATCATAAATATTTGGCAAATGAATGTCAAAAACACTAAGATAGGCCTGAATCCAAGAATAATGGGCAGCATTACCCAGCCCTTTTTCTATATTACCCTGCTCCCAGTGGCATGCTCAGTGGCATGCTGAGTGGCATGCTCCCAGTGTCATGCTCAGCGGCATGCTGTGTGGCATGCTCAGTGGCATGCTGAGTGGCATGCTGAGTGGCATGCTCCCAGTGGCATGCCCAGTGGCATGCTCAGTGGCATGCTGAGTGGCATGCTCCCAGTGGCATGCTCAGTGGCATGCTGAGTGGCATGCTCCCAGTGGCATGCTGAGTGGCATGCTGAGTGGCATGCTCCCAGTGGCATGCCCAGTGGCATGCTCAGTGGCATGCTGAGTGGCATGCCCAGGCTGTCTGAGGGACAGAGGTGGAAAATAAAAAGGGCACCTCATCATGTTGCTTAGGGGCACTGAGGAGGGCACTTTCACTGTGTTTGTTTAACCAAACGGGCACCAGGGGTTGGGGGCATTTTCTCTCTAGAGGGCACTTTATTACATTTTCTCATACAAAGGCCAGCTCTGGAAAGCATTTCATCATGTTTCCTCCACTGGAAGGGCACTGTAGATGGCATTTTGTCACATTGTCTCATATACAGAACAACTCTAAAGGGCACTTCATCATGGTTTTTTTCATGTGTAGAGGCACCCAGGAGGGCACTTTTGCAGCTTTTTTTTTTACCTTTTTTTAAAATATTATTCTGCTCCATATTCCATTTTACCCTGATCTATATTCCAATAGAGTCTGTCTGCAGGCTCAATTAAGTTAAGGTGGCCTGAGAGTTGAGGTCGAAGTGACATAATGTGATATTATTGTCTGTGGTTTTCATTGGTCCTTCGTGCATATTAATGCCACATATTAATGCCGGACATACGTATATCTAGGCTAGAGATAGCCAACTAGTAGCTATTATGCTCCTTTTCCCCAAATTAACTGATGAAGACATGGACACTACCCTTCATGTCTAGCAAGCAAATACATGAGACATAACATGGCCAGTGAGGCTATCAGTAGAAAGCCATTATAATCACACTTCATTTCTGATTAAAAACACTGAAAATGTTCACATTAATATGTGAACCGAGAATCTTGAGCACGACTGACCAATGAAAACCACAGAACCACGTCACTTCCACCTCAGCTCTCAGGCTGCCCATGGCCTGAAAGTTGAGCCTGTAGACAGACCTTTCTCCCTTTTTCATATTATCCTGCTCCATACTCCATATTACCGTGATCCATCTTCCATATTACTTTGTTTTCTAGCTTCTTTAATAGTTGTGAGCATGTACAGTATCACGGGAGTGTAGCCCAGTGTCTGCACTGTCAGTGCGCATGCTGTGAGCATGTCAGGTTTCCTGAGTTTACATGCTCTGAACATCTTTCATGAAAGTTTCATCAGCTACATCAAGTATTACCTCCAAAAATCACTGTGCTACATCATGTGTCACAGAGATTTCCAGACATAGGAAACAACCATGTGTGATATCCAAAGAATCCAAGAATAATACATGGGTAATGGGTACAATGGGTAAAATTGGATTTAACATAAGCTTATATTGCACATACACACAATGTTACAACTAAAATGTACTTAAAATGTCCAATAGGTTTTAGAATATTCAAAAATATATATAGTCATGATGGTCTTCCCTGCGGCGGTTTTGCAAAGCATGAGATTAGGAAATGCCTGTATTTTGATCCCATCCATGCCACTGACAGACAGGTGGATGGACAGACAAATGGACAAAGAGCAGAGGGAGACTCAGGAGAAAGGGTGAAAATCTGTCCAGCCTGCAGCATCACAGCCAAGCTGAACTGAATGCCTCAGGTTGTCTGAGCAGAAACAGAGCGCCTTCAGCTCCCTCCAGCCTGTAAATACAGCCCTATCTCTGGTCCAGAGGATCTGGTCCATCAGTTGGGTAGCTAAAACTAGAGTTAGTTACTATTAAATCCAATCATTTAATTTATGGATTGGCCATGGGGTTCCATGTGTCAGTTGTGTTATGCCCTTGTCCTACAGTGCCAGTTTACAGCCAGGCCTCGCCCGTACCATGCCCAGGGACACCGCAGTTTCCATTTCCAATCCAGTGCATTCATCTGCTGTTGGAACGGAGCTACACAGCTCCCTGTGCACGGAGTACAGCTATATTAGTAATGCATGTGCAGCATATTTCTGAATTTCAGTTTCACAGAGAGAGAGAAAGAAAGAGGTGTAGAACTGCAAGGGTATTATGGATACGGCTGAAATATGTAATGTGCAGTCTTGATTCTCTGGTGCATAACCAAAAGCATATGTCACGCCCAGCTCCCTAACCATTACACTATACTGTAACCTCTGAGTTACAAGCCCAGCTCCCTAACCATTACACTACACTGTAACCTCTGAGCTACAAGCCCAGCTCCCTAACCATTATTCTACACTGTAACCTCTGAGCTACACGCCCAGCTCCCTAACCATTACACTACACTGTAACCTCTGAGCTACAAGCCCAGCTCCCTAACCATTGTACTACACTGTAACCTCTGAGCTACAAGCCCATCTCCCTAACCATTACACTACACTGTAACCTCTGAGCTACGAGCCCAGCTCCCTAACCATTATATTACACTGTAATCTCTGAGCTACAAGCCCAGCTCCCTAACCATTACACTACACTGTACCCTCTGAGCTACAAGCCCAGCTCCCTAACCATTACACTACACTGTAACCTCTGAGCTACAAGCCCAGCTCCCTAACCATTATACTACACTGTAACCTCTGAGCTACAAGCCCAGCTCCCAACCATTATACTACACTGTAACCTCTGAGCTACAAGCCCAGCTCCCTAACCATTATACTACACTGTAACCTCTGAGCTACAAGCCCAGCTCCCTAACCATTATACTACACTGTAACCTCTGAGCTACAAGCCCAGCTCCCTAACCATTACACCTCAAAAAAAAGGGGGGCAATAACACAATGGTCTGTACCCCCAGCTACCCTTTTACTAATAAATTATCTAAACCACTTTAAGACAGCAAATATCACCTGAGTATGTATACCAGAGCAAGTTGGACTCCACTTGTGTGCCTACCTATTGGCTATCTATTTTGGCTCCATCATTCTACCGGCCTATGTTGTTCATACTGTAGAGCAAGATACCTCTTCCTCTACACACCTAATGACCAAAAGTCGAATCATTGAATAGAGCCACTACATTAGTTCAAAGAGGCAGAATGTACAGAATTTAAAAACATGACCTTTAGCACATGAGGGTTCACTACAGACAGTGCTGCCATTGGAGAATCAGTGAGAGTATTATTGGGTGCCTGGGAGAATCAGTGAGAGTATTATTGGGTGCCATTGGAGAATCAGTGAGAGTATTATTGGGTGCCATTGGAGAATCAGTGAGAGTATTATTGGGTGCCTGGGAGAATCAGTGAGAGTATTATTGGGTGTCTGGGAGAATCAGTGAGAGTATTATTGGGTGTCTGGGAGAATCAGTGAGAGTATTATTGGGTGTCTGGGAGAATCAGTGAGAGTATTATTGGGTGTCTGGGAGAATCAGTGAGAGTATTATTGGGTGCCTGGGAGAATCAGTGAAAGTATTATTGGGTGCCTGGGAGAATCAGTGAGAGTATTATTGGGTGTCTGGGAGAATCTGTGTATTATTAGTTCCCTAGTTGGGGACCTTGGTCTTGAGCCCTCCAGATGAACCCTATCTCCTTGTATCTCTTGCTGTGTAGAGTGACTGCTGGTGGCTGTTGTGGCTCTAAACCACAAAAAACAAGCACAGATTTTCTAAAGGTAAATTTTTAAATGTGAAATTATCTGCATCTTCTCCATTTTGAATTGAATAATTGAATAGCAACTTGAAACATAAGTCAAGCCCTGTTAAAAACCCATTGGTTTGTGAAACTTGTGAAAAAGGTTATTCAAGACATTGGAATGAATAATACATTTAGTCTGCTGTAATATAATAATTAAACATCTCTTTTCCTGGAAAGTTCTCTTTTTTGGCAATGCTTTTTTTAAACACTTGTCGTCCTTCCAGAGTCCTGTGGTGCAGAGTAAAAAAGCTGGGGGGAGGGTGCATACAGACCTGTTTCCTGCTGGCCAAAGGTTCAGAGCAGCACAGAGGAAGGGGGAAAGTGGGAAGGGGGAGGGGTGAACAGGAGTGATGGCCGAACACAGGTCAGGCTTTCCTCGCCCGTTCCTGCATAGAGCATGAGAAGGATCTCATGCTCTATTTCGTGGAACAATGCCTGCTCTGTTGCTCACGTTGCTGTTTTCTCTCATTATTTATTTCCTGCAGAGTTAGCCTTTTTTCATTTTCTCCTCTTTTTTTGACAAATAAAGATTCAGCAACTTACACAGGTGGTATCGCAGCCAGGTTTTTTTTTTTTTTTTTTTTTTTTCAGATTTTTCCCCCTCCCATATCCCCGGGGTATTAGGGTTACACACATGCACACACACGGTTAACCCTAACCCCAACCCCTCCCGTGGTGGTATTCTTTAGTGGTGACAGGCAGCTTTCTGAAGCCCTCATTAGCAGCTTGTGTGCCTTTTAAACAGCCTTTATGAAGCCTTAATTAGTGTTGTGCACGTGTGCTCGTGTGCACGTGTGCACGAGTTTTAGTGCTTGGTGTTGACGCTGTGGTGTTCATGTCCAATGGGGCATCTTACCTGAGACCTCCTCCTAAAATCCATCCCATAACGGTTCACCTTTTCTTTTCACCCCTCTCTCCATCCACCTCTCACTAACCTTACAACCTCTCTCTCTTTCTTTTATCTGTGTCAGTCTCTCCCCCTCCATCTTCTTCACTGTTTTTCTGTTTCTTCACATCTCTTTCTGTTTCTTTGCAAACATCAGGCCCTCACAGACCTCTTACTCTCTTTGGTTTTCATCTCCCTTTCTATTCACTCTCCCTGTTTCAGTTAAAATATCTGCTGTCTACATTTTTTACATTTTTAAGTTTGGTACAAAAAAAATCATTACATATCTTGCAAATGAGTTTCACAGCTCTGTGATTCAGGAAGTGGCTTCAAAATACCAAGTAACTAAAATGTTTTAGTATACAGTAAAAATAAAAAAAAAAAACAGAAACTCCATTGTTTTTTGGAGATGATATCTATCCAAATGCAAACCAAAACCATCTGCAGTCCTCCATCTCCCCACCCCTGCCCAAGCTGTCTGTAAAAATCAATAAAATGATGATCAGGAAGTATAGCCATTCCCTGCCCTGGCATCCTGGCCTTCTCCCTCTGTCTCTGTTCTGTGGTGGAGGACAAGAGAGTGCAGGCTTTCCAGATGCTGACCTTAGATATTAGATACCCAGCCGCTCATCTGCGGGTTTGGCATCCGTGGTTTTGACCAACCATGGTTCGAAAATGTTTTGTAAAAATCCAGAATATTCTTGAAAAAAAGAACATCTGAAATTTCCGTGCAGCGGTATGCTAGAATACTGTAGTCAGTATGATTTCCATGGGTTTTAGCAGTTCTTAGTATTACGTATAGGTGGGGTTTCAAGTTATGAACACCTATAGGATAGAATTACATCATTTTACATGTGTCCTGAACATCCACAGTTTTTGCACATCCAGGGGGGTCCTGGAACCATATACCCGTAGATAAGGCGGGTCTACTGTATATGTCTTTATATGCTTTTCCCATCTCAGTTGTAGCCTTTATTATCTTTTTTTACAGTGTGTGCATGTGTGTTTGTCTGAGTGTGTGTGTGTGTGTGTGTGTGCATGTGTATTTGTCTGAGTGTGTGTGTGTGTGTGTGTGCATGTGTGTTTGTCTGTGTGTGTGTGTGTGTGTGTGTGTGTGTGTGTGTGTGTGTGTGTGTGTGTGTGTGTGTGTGTGTGTTAGTGTGTGTAAGCATGTCAGTGTGTGGATGTCTGTGAGTGTACGTATTAATGTACAGTGCATTCGTTTTTAACGCGAACTTAAAATATGCGAATTCACTTTAACGCCCCTTGAAATACGACTAAAAAATTATCGTTTTACGCGACATTACGCACTGTAACGCGAGTGGTATTTTTAAAATAATGTTAATTAATATTAATATTTAATAATATTTCAATTGACAAGGGAAATTACGAGTGGTATTTAAAATAGTGTACAGCATTTATTCAGCAGAAATGTAATTATATACCATACCATTAGCATTATCCGATATCCCTTTTACCAATAGATATCCACTCTCTCTCTCTCATAGATTCCCACTAGTTCTTGCTATTTTTTTTTACGAGTAAGTAAGTCGACGTTACACGACCGTGGAACGCATCTGGAGCATTTCCATTAATTTAAATGGGGATATTGGACTTTACATGAGCCTTTTCAGGACCACAGCTTCGCGTAAAATGCGAATGCACTATATATGTTTGAGTGTGTGAGTGAGTGTGAGTGTGACTGTGTGTGATAACCCTAACCTTGTGATACCATGTAGTGTTCATAGCTGCAAGTTGTCTTGAAGCTAAGCAGCCACACCACTCTGTACCCTTCTACTGTCACAATGCTGAAGCTAAGCAGCCATACCACCCTGTACCCTTCTACTGCCACACTGCTGAAGCTAAGCAGCCATACCACCCTGTACCCTTCTACTGTCACACTGCTGAAGCTAAGCAGCTACACCACCCTTCTACTGTCACACTGCTGAAGCTACCCACCACTCTTCTACTGTCACACTGCTGAAGCTAAGCAGCTACACCACCCTGTACCTGCTGAAGCTACTGTCACACTGCTGAAGCTAAGCAGCCATACCACCCTGTACCCTTCTACTGTCACACTGCTGAAGCTAAGCAGCCACACCACTCTGTACCCTTCTACTGTCACACTGCTGAAGCTAAGCAGCCATACCACCCTGTACCCTTCTACTGTCACACTGCTGAAGCTAAGCAGCTACACCACCCTGTACCCTTCTACTGTCACACTGCTGAAGCTAAGCAGCTACACCACCCTGTACCCTTCTACTGTCACAATGCTGAAGCCAAGCAGCCATACCACCCTGTACCCTTCTACTGTCACACTGCTGAAGCTAAGCAGCCACACCACTCTGTACCCTTCTACTGTCACAATGCTGAAGCTAAGCAGCCACACCACCCTGTACCCTCCTACTGTCACACTGCTGAAGCTAAACACACACCACCTTGTACCCTTCTACTGTCACACTGCTGAAGCTAAGCAGCCATACCACCCTGTACCCTTCTACTGCCACACTGCTGAAGCTAAGCAGCCATACCACCCTGTACCCTTCTACTGACACACTGCTGAAGCTAAGCAGCTACACCACCCTGTACCCTTCTACTGTCACACTGCTGAAGCTAAGCAGCTACACCACCCTGTACCCTTCTACTGTCACAATGCTGAAGCCAAGCAGCCATACCACCCTGTACCCTTCTACTGTCACACTGCTGAAGCTAAGCAGCCATACCACTCTGTACCCTTCTACTGTCACACTGCTGAAGCTAAGCAGCCATACCACCCTGTACCCTCCTATTGTCACACTGCTGAAGCTAAACACACACCACCCTGTACCCTTCTACTGTCACACTGCTGAAGCTAAGCAGCCATACCACCCTGTACCCTTCTACTGCCACACTGCTGAAGCTAAGCAGCCATACCACCCTGTACCCTTCTACTGACACACTGCTGAAGCTAAGCAGCCATACCACCCTGTACCCTTCTACTGCCACACTGCTGAAGCTAAGCAGCTACACCACCCTGTACCCTTCTACTGTCACACTGCTGAAGCTGAGCAGCCATACCGCCCTGTACCCTTCTACTGTCACACTGCTGAAGCTAAGCAGCTACACCACCCTGTACCCTTCTACTGTCACACTGCTGAAGCTGAGCAGCCATACCGCCCTGTACCCTTCTACTGTCACACTGCTGAAGCTAAGCTGGGCTTAGGTATACTTGAATGGGAAGCTGTTGCTGCAAGAGGTGTTACTGGGGAACACTCTTCTCTCTGGAACAAATGGCACTACAGCACACCTACCCGGCAACTGATGGAGACAGTGACCTATTGAAGGGGCTGTCCTAGTTCTTCATGATGCCACAGTCCATTTAAGAGTAGGGTATGGGGTGAAATATTATAAATGTTCCACATTGGCAAGGCAGAAACGATCCCAGCCTGTCTGGGACAAACATGGGGTGAAGGCGAAGGTTGTCCTTGGCTGGCCAGGCACCGGTGCATGCAGTAGCTGAGTGATCCGTCACTGTGGGATCAGTCATCAGTCACTACTGATGACACTCTTTAACAGTCATTCTTTTGTCATTTTCACTCTTTTGAAGATGTAAACTTTGTCTCAGTTTCATAGTTAAATGAAACTTGATGTGTAAATATGTGGAAAAAAATCCTAAAATGTGATGTTTTAGTCTTTCAGAAATGAGAAGGGGAACTTCTTTCATCTCCTATGACCTCCTCTGTCAATATTAACCCAAAATATTTAAACTACAAACAAATATGTCTGATGTGCTATAAATGTCTTCTTCATATGGCCACTTCCTGCTGCAGGTGGGGAAGCCCCATATCAGTCAGTAAATCTGATCACAGGAGGCACTGGAACTGTCAGATCAATACTTTATCTGCTTCCTCTCAGGTGCATCCTGGTTCATCCCTTCAGCTGTGATTCTCTGGGGAGAGAGCCCACATGCTCTGTCACTCACCCAGCAGCTTAGCATCTCTGCCGCTGGGTGGGAAAAGGGCAGGTGCACCACACACACACTGGAACACCTCACACACACACACACACTGGAACACCTCACACACACACACACACACACACACACACACACACACACACACACACACACACACACACACACACACTGGAACACCTCACACACATACACACATACACACACACACACTGGAACACCTCACACACACACACACACACACATACACACACACACACAAGAGCACCCCATACACACACACTGGAGCACCTCACACACACACACTGGAACACCTCACACACACACACACACACACACACACACAAGAGCACCCCATACACACACACTGGAGCACCTCACACACACACACATACACACACACACACACACACACACAAGAGCACCCCATACACACACACTGGAACACCTCACACACACACACACACACACACACACACACACACACACACACACACACACACACACACACATAGGAGCACCTCACACACACACACTGGAACACCTTACACACACACATACACACACACACACACACACATAAGAGCACCTCACACACACACATACACACTGCAGCACCTCACACACACACTGGAACACCTCACACACACACACATACACACACACACACTGGAGCACCTCACACACACACACATACACACACACACACACACTGGAGTACCTCACACACACACACACACACACACACACACACAAGAGCACCCCACACACACACACACACACACTGGAGCACCTCACACACACACACTGGAGCACCTCACACACACACACTGGAACACCTCACACACACACTGGAGAATCCCACACACACACACACACACACACTGGAACACCTCACACACACACACACACACACACACACACACACACACTGGAACACCTCACACACACACTGGAGCATCCCCACACACACACACACACACACACACACACACACACTGGAACACCTCACACACACTGGAGCACCTCACACACACACACACACACATACACATGGAACTGATACTGACTGTTACCTGAGCCAGAAGCACTTAATAACACCAGTAAAGTGCCCCCAGTAAATTCCTGAGTTTATTGCTTACTAACTAAAAACTTGAAAGAATTTTGTTCAGATTATTGGCAAAAATGGATTCTGTTTAAAAAATATATATGTATATATACTGTATATTTACACATACATATATACATCATAATTTACAAAACAGAGGTAACAAAGTTGTCAGCAATGCATAGCAGTATGTTTCAAGCTACATATAATTATAATATAATGATTATTTAGTTCACAGTTTTTTTATGATTGCTTAAGCACAATTTTGAAAACAGGGCTCATTTTGTCAAAACACAACACACAATTCACACAACCACACACACAAGTTGCAGAACACCTCAGATCTTTTGCAAAATGAAAAACCCCTCAATGGGCTTATGGAAGGGAGAGTATGGTGGGAGGAATTGGAGTGAAAATTGTGGATGCTGATGAAACCAGTTTTGGACCAGAGCAGATCGGTGGAAAGATACACTGTCCCAGATGACAATGCATTTCATCTGCTCTGAATCCATTTGGTGTTCTGCTGTGACGATGCTGTGTAGTCTGTCTAAAAATGTGAGTATGTGAACACAGTAGAGAAAAGTTGTTTGAAAAGTTGTTGTGCTCTTGTGGAAATGTCTGAATTACTGTTGCAACAGTGTATCTGCTGAGGTTGGGCCGAACTCTCTGCCAGGCCGCCCTCAGTGTCCAGCCATGGTTTACAACATGGTCAACCAATGCTGTTCAAATCTCATCTGATAAATTTGATCCTTGTCTTCTGTGTCCACATCCTTCTCCACGTCTACCTCCTCCTCTTACTCTCCCTACCCCTCTTCATCTGCAAGCTCCCTCTCTCATCCTCACTCTCCCTCTTCCTCTTACTGCAACGTTGCCTTCAATTTTTGTTGAACACAAGTACACTCACCTGTTGCCTTTCTATAGTGCTTACACCTGATTGGTGAGTTTACAATGAAGTGCCTAAGTGTCTGTGCACCTGACGGCCGTGTCAGCTCAGTGGGGATGGGTTCAAGGATAGGCATTGCTGCAGTACCCCTAAGCCAAAAGCTTAACCTAAACAGCAGCATTAAATATCCAATGTGTAAACATATTAATGTGTGTGTGTGTGTGTGTGTGTGTGTGTGTGTGTGTGTGTGTGTGTGTGTGTGTGTGTGTGTGTGTGTGTGTGTGTGTGTGTTTATATACATATATATATACATATATATTTTTTTTATTTTTTTGGGGGTGGGTATTACACTTGCCTTTTAAAGATCAAAAAGATGCATATTGATTTATACAGTTACCTTTCCCAGAGTAGGATACTATTGCAGTCAGATGAGGGAAAGTAACTTAGAAACTGGAGGATGGTTAAGGTCACACATGCACACACACACATGCTGGCACACACACACACACACACACACACCTCTATGCTGAGTCTGCACTAGATTGACTCTGAAACCCGACTCCTTCCCCTCCCTGATTCGTAACCTCTCTCTCTCGCAAACACCTCCATGCTGAGTATGCACACTGCAGTGGCCACAAGAGAGATGAACAGACGGATAAAGAAAGAAAGAGAAATTCCAGTAAATACAGGTTTTTCAGAGTTACACATGAATATAACCAAGCCGGTGGTGTTATGAATGAATTATGAATATCACATATAATGAGGACGAAGGTAACGATGGTTGGAATAATAGATCTCTATTTATAGACACATGGAACTCACTCACCTGCTCTCCCTCCCACTGAGAGCATTAGATGGAGCTGAAATCCTAATGGCTAAGCACAAGAGAACTCCTTTCTACCTGAATCCAGACTGAAGGAACTGCAGCACTGAGACAAACTCCTAATCCACCATGTTTGCAGTACCACCAAATGGGGGCTTTTGATGTCATCAGAATATAAAAATCGGTATTAAATTATGAATGGAACCTAGCTTGCAACATAGCTTGCAAGGATTTTCAGTTATAAGCATGCTTCTGGAGAATTAACCTGTAAATTAAAATGCATTGAAATTCATTTACAATGTATTCATGAGCACTTGTACACAAGCATGATGAGAAAAATGTCCACAGTGCAAAGAAGCCTGGCCTAACTACTTCTCATTGTACTACTTCTGTAGCTAATTTGGTTCCAAACGTCCACTAAATGTGGGTGGGTTAGAGTTAGGGTGAGGGTAGAAAAAGCCTTAATCTGTAATAGTATAATTTAAGAATTTTTTTAACTAATAGTATAATTTCCCCTGACATCCAGTCTGTGTGCATGTGTGAGTCTGTGTGTGTGTGTGAGAGTCTGTGTGCATGTGAGTCCGTGAGTCTGTGTGCATGTGTGAGTCTGTGTGTGTGAGTCTGTGTGCATGTGTGAGTCTGTGTGTGTGAGAGTCTGTGTGTGTGAGTCTGTGTGCATGTGTGAGTCTGTGTGTGTGAGTCTGTGTGCATGTGTGAGTCTGTGTGTGTGAGAGTCTGTGTGCATGTGTGAGTCTGTGTGTGTGAGAGTGTGAATCTATATTTGTGAGTATGTGTGTCTGTGTGTGCATGTGTTTTAGGGATCAGCCATTT
This sequence comes from Albula goreensis, assembly GCA_022829145.1. NCBI lineage: Eukaryota > Metazoa > Chordata > Actinopteri > Albuliformes > Albulidae > Albula > Albula goreensis. Next base: position 47,412,770 of record CM040744.1, on the reverse strand, counting down.
TTAAAAGTTGAATTGGCATCTTAAAGAGTTAAAGTACCTCGTTAGTCCAGATCCATCATTCTGCCTCATGGGATCTAGAATGGAGATATCCAAGCTCTTATTGTATCGATGAGCCAGAAATTAGCTTTTTGTTTCTGATGTGTAGAGTCCTGCTGTGTGCTTGTGCCTGCACCACAGTGTGCTGCGGCCATTGGCATCCCCGCAGTTGTCATTGTGCCAGTGTTTACTGCTGGCAGAGACCAGCTGTTTATGTGTATGCTGCGGATTTTCCTCAATCCTCATTTAAAAATCATCCCATAACATGTTATGACAGCTACACAGGGCAAGGCATTAGAACAGAGTGCGCAAGCGTGATGGGGGCAGGAGGCCAGGGGTTGCAACACAAAAGAAGCTGGGCTGAGGAGTGCTGTAGTCACACTACAGGCCTCCCAATGCCAGACAAGAAAAGAAAAAAACACAAAAAAGAGAGAGAAGGATTGAAAGTACAATATCCCCAAACCCCAGTCTTTGGCTGGCCATGCCTCTGAGCCTGGTGTTTTCTGTCTGCATGCTTTATTATGCTAATGAAACACAGGGTAAAAATACAGCTGGCAATGGAGTGCAGAATCCCCTTTTTCACAGGAGGTTTGACAGAGAGAAGCAGTCTGCCATTGAGGAAATCCATATGGCTTAAATGAACGCGTCTCCTCCCCCCTTCCCCGTCCCTGCTCCTCCTTCCTGTCCCTCTCCATCCCTCTCTCCCTCCTTCCCCCTGTTCCTCCTTCCTGCCTCTCTCCATCCCTCTCTCCCTCCTTCCCCCTGTTCCTCCTTCCTGTCTCTCTCCATCCCTCTCTCCCCTTATCTCCTAACCCATCTTGATAATGCAGTGCAGTATTTGAACTACAGATTTGATGTAGAACTCTGTGGTGCTGCACCAGTTCAGCCTGATTATCAAATACTACCAGTTCAAACCCTCTCCCAATCTACACCTCGCTAGTTCTGTCTTTCATTCCTGCGCATAAATGAAAAGTGTGACTTGCTGAAAAAATTAAAGGGGAAATTAGTTTATTGCAAGTCAGACATGAACATGATGTCACGCAGCCATGTTGGTCTGCTACATGAGGAAGTGACTGAGGGGTACAGAAGCGATGGTGCCAGCCAGGAGTACAGGGCCGTCCCATTTGCTCCTCATCTGCACTTTAGCCAGCCAGGTCCAAGAATTCACAGATTTGTAAAGTGTAGTCAGTTTTGTTGTGTTTTGTCTGGTGTTTACTATTTATCTATTTTTAATAGTTTTAACAGTTGTCCCTGATTTCTCTTGTCCTTGGTGTAGTGTTTTTGAGCACTTGCCTTTGTTTAACTTATTTAAACATCTGTAATTTATTCAATTTTTTAGGAACCCAGGGGAAGTATGACTGCACTCAACACAATGAGCTGAAGTCAATTCAATTAAATTCAGTGTGCTTTATTGGCATGAAATACTTATATAAATATTGCCAAAGAGCAGCAGTGACATAACGTAAATATAAAGTGAATTATAACACTGTCTAATGGTAAAATATATTGCAGACTTGATTTATTTTTTAATAATTAAAAAACAAATATAAATTATTTGTATATTTTATGGATCTTTTTTACTCAGTCACTGTCCCTGAACACAGTCTTTTTCTCTCTTTCTTTTACTCTCTTGCTCTCTCTCATTCTCTTGCTTTTGCTCAGTGTTAATTTTGACAGGTGATTTTGATTTAATCTTAGCTTTAGTCTTTTGACTAAAAACATTTGTATTTGTCATTTGAATTTATTCATTTGAATCAATTTTAGTCATTTGATCATTATTAGTTTTAGTCTAATTTTAGTCAACAAAAACGACACAAGTTTTGGTAACATCCATTTTAGCATTTTTTATGTAGTCATTATAGTGATTTCATCAAGCATGAGCTATATTATTGTATATCTTAGTTATAAGCGTTATAAATTGCGACTACCGATTGGCAAAGGCGAGAGTGAGCCCTGCTCCTATCTAAGCATACTGTCTACTCGGGGTGTAACGGTACAAGCATGTGTCCCAAACCGTTAAGTACAGGATGTTCGGTTCGGTGCGCTCTATGACCCAAACGAGTACTGTCAAAATAGTCTATTTATGTCTACTTCTTGTATGTGCGGAACAGAAATTCTACAACGCGAGTTTTACCCGGAAAAGTTTGTCAGAGCATTATTTGTCATCTATCAACTGTAGCATGGTAGTCGGTTTAGCCAGTTTAGCCAAGCTCATGTAATGTTGCTGCCATCAGTATGGCAAACACAAATTAGAGACCAGAGCAGGACATGACATGTAGATCCACTGTATGGGAGCAGTACGGTTTCCCGGTGAGTTACGACGAAAATGGACAGCAATTAGTATCAAACTGTATGCCGACATTGTTCAACTGAAATCGGGTATGTCTGTGGATACACATCAAATATGTCATTTACGACGGCATCACCCGAATTTGTCGACACAAAAAAACAGACAGGAAGGCGAGTCCTTCTCCCCACAGCGTTCAAGCAAGCCTCTCACTGCAGATTCAGACTGTGCCAAAGCAATAAGTAATGCTACAGCAGTGTTTTTCACTGCGGATATGCGACCATACTCATTCGTACAGGATACATGGTTTAAGCATAATGGTCAAAGTGCTTGAGTTCTGCTACAGGGTGCATTTCAGACAGTCCATTGTGCCTGCACTGTGTAAACGAGCGCAAGCTGCAGCTGTTCAGATATTATCAAAAGGTCAGAGGATGCTTACGATGGAGTATTACTGACATTTTTGTTGATTGCATGCGTTATTTTTTTTCTTAATGACAATATGTCAATATTGTGCCTTAACGGTTACAGTCAGAATTGTGGCCAAGGAGCCACTGTTTACATTTTTTTTTTTTTTTCAAAATAAATGCCAAAAATGTTATTTTGTACATATTTTTGTATTCCCTGCTGCACCCAAAACAGAGGTACATACCGAACCGTGATAATAGAAGGAACATTGACTTTTTATGTAATGTTTACATTCATCTTGCACCCAGATAACTAACCAATCAGTATGCACAATTAACGTGCGGGGACAAGAAAAGGTAGCCGTCTGCCTCTACTCAACAAAGTCGAGCCTTTAAGGTGATTTTGATAGAAGCTGTCTTATATATTTCTTGGTGGTGCGCCTTCAAATGCCTCCTGAGGTTTGTGGTATTTTTCCCACCGATTTTGCGCCTACATTGTTTGCAGTGCGTTTTAGTTGCAGTTCTGTAATAGCTAAAATGTGTCCACAAATCCGTTCTGTTTCTTCTCCGGAGAGTACCCATGATTTGAGTTGCCAAATTAACATGAGTTAAAATGTTTAACGTTACAATTCCAGAGGAGGGGGAGTATTGGCGGGGCAGAACTACCAGTATGTATCAACCAATCACAAGCATGTAATACATGTCGTTGCATATGTTGCAAATTTATCGCATGAAACTTAAATTTAGTGAAACTTCAGGTTTCAAGTAACACAGTAAGTCATAATGACGTCTACTACAAACACAGCTGGAATGAATTTGCTCTGTTTGCGTCAGCACAAAGGTACAAACACAGCCCGAATAAATTTGCTCTATTAGTTTCAGCACAAACGTACAAACACACCTGGAAAGAATTTGCTCTATATGCTTCAGCATAACGCTACAAACACAGCCGTAATGAATTTGCTCTATTAGCTTCAGCATAACGCTACAAACACAGCCGTAATGAATTTGCTCTATTAGCTTCAGCATAACGCTACAAACACAGCCGTAATGAATTTGCTCTATTAGCTTCAGCATAACGCTACAAACACAGCCGTAATGAATTTGCTCTATATGCTTCAGCATAACGCTACAAACACAGCCGTAATGAATTTGCTCTATTAGCTTCAGCATAACGCTACAAACACAGCCGTAATGAATTTGCTCTATTAGCTTCAGCATAGCGCTACAAACACAGCCGTAATGAATTTGCCCTATTAGCTTCAGCGCAAAGCTACAAACACAGCTGGAATAATTTGCCCTATTAGCTTCAACACAAAGCACGCTGCGAACCATACACTCTGAGCTGTAAACAGTAATGATGGGCACCTATCGTCGCTACTTCCATAACACATATTTTCGAATTTCACTGTTATTTCTTTCTAGTACTTACTGGAATATATCCTGAAAGGACAGCTGTATTGTTTATCTTGAGAGGTGTTTGGCTGCCCCCATGCATCGCTAAAACATTGTCGGAAGACGGTACCAATTAGGTACTACATTAAGGCATTTCAACTATGTGAATATTGTTTACCCAAAAAAGGGCTAAGTAAATCATTGAGTTAATTATGTTGTGTAGACAATTAGGTGTGGTGCGTAAATAAATATGTTAAAACAGTAAGATTAAAGTGAAAACTTACGAGACTGAAAAGACAGCAAGTCTATGTTCGTAATTTTTATCAAGGGCATACTAAACCTTTTTGGACATGGTAATTATTTGACACCAGCACTAATATGCAAAAATATTACACAAATCCAGATGTTTATAGGAGACCTGTGCTTATTTTAGATGGCCATTAATTTGAAGTTCTAAAGTATGTGCAACCTGAATGCAGGTGGGCACCCTGCGTCCCTTAGGGAAAGCTAAGACATGTTGTGCTGCAGTTGGTGTTGTTGGACCCTCATTGGTCCTTGTCCAAATAGAAGGAGAAGTTATCATCTGTTGATAAGGTCATGAAGTGTATTGAAAGAAGTCTTATTTTTGAGTATTTAGTGCAATAAGGGAGGAAGCACATCTCTGGGTCCACTTCTCCCAGCTGACACTGACCACATTCTCTCTCTCTCCTGGTCCATGGGTTTTTTTGTGAAGGCCTTTCTCAGGGTTCTGTTCTTGGGTCAGAGAGGCATTTGTTGCATGTCTTTGGGACTTTGGTGCATACAGAAGTTTTTAGTGAACTCTTTTAGTGCTCTTTTTGCGTTTATTACCATTGGGAACTGGCTGAATTCTGCCCTAGATGCGTTATGAGGTGTTTGTATTTGATTTGTAAAATGTTGCAAAATGCAGTATGCAGTGTTTCAAATGGATGTTTTTCCTATGTAGAGTAGTTTTGCTGACTGAACAGACCTAAAATCTTCCTTCTATATAGCGCAATGGGTTGGTCATGTATAAAGGATGCCACATAATAACTTCCTCAGATTACTTCTTACACAAATACCTCAATATTGGTTAGGGTCAGATTTGTTTTCCCTTTTATGAGTTGGGCACATGAGCCCCTGGTTCCAGATATTATGCAGTGGAGCTGCGCAGTCTGAGCCCCTCTCTGCAGTGGAGCTGCGCAGTCTGGGCCCCTCTCTGCAGTGGAGCTGTGCAATCTGGGCCCCTCTCTGCAGTGGAGCTGCGCAGTCTGAGCCCCTCTCTGCACTGGAGCTGCGCAATCTGGGCCCCTCTCTGCAGTGGAGCTGCGCAGTCTGAGCCCCTCTCTGCAGTGGAGCTGCGCAGTCTGAGCCCCTCTCTGCAGTGGAGCTGCGCAGTCTGAGCAGCCATCTCCATCTCGCTCCCTGCCATGCATTATTTATCAACTACAGATCTGCAGCACTCTCTCCTGTCTTCTTTTTCTGTGTCGACCCACTCTCCATCTCTCCTTCTCCCTTTCTTTCTCTCTCCATCCCACTCTCCATCTCTCCTTCTCCCTTTCTTTCTCTCTCCATCCCACTCCATCTCTCCTTCTCCCTTTCTCTGTCTCTCCATCCCACTCTCTATCTCTCCTTCTCCCTGTCTCTGTCTCTCCATCCCACTCTCTATCTCTCCTTCTCCCTGTCTCTCTCTCTCCATACCACTCTCTATCTCTTCTTCATCCATTTTTACTGAGAGTACTAACAGTTACCAAGGTGGGCTTGTATCTCATTTGTATCATCATTTCATCATTTCCTCAGTAATGTTATGAAATGGGTTGCTGTGTATCATCTGTAAAACATGTAAGACAGTGAGTGGGAAATGGGGAAATCACCCAAAGCACTCATAGTTTTAAAAACAGAAGGATGGGCAGCAGTGCCCAGTGCTGGCCAGCTGAAAAACAGGACGGGCCATGTGAGCCTCTCAGCTGGGCAGCACTGGGCACTGCTCAGGGAGTTAGCAGGTTTCACTGTCACCGTGACCAGGTGGAAACACCTGGTGCTACAACCTCTAGGTAAAAACATCCAATGAACAAGTATAATCTAACTTCATTGTTTCCAAACCCAGAGGGTTTTAAGAGATCTCCTTATCATGCACAGAACATCTTAAGCCTGGAATGGAAACCTTTTTCTTTCCATCAAGTCCAACCTTCAAAATCACTGAGACACCTGGACGTAAGGAACCACCATGTTAGCATCATTAGCAGGGACGTCTGAAAACTGGATAGTTTACACAGACTCCCACTGTTTTCAGGTGATGCTTTTCAACGATGCTTGCAATGATAGTTTTGCTGCTCATATATACAGCAATAAAATACGTTTTGGGTTGGCACCTGTTGCTTGAAAGTTTGAGTTCAGAAATTTGGGCTGATCCTTTTTCGCCAACCCCCACCCCCCCATTGTCTTTCCCCCAGCTCCATTACTGCTGCCTGTCAGATTGCTAATCCAATTACATCCAAACGCTCCCTAGCTCACTGAGCTCTGCTGATAGCTCGGCTGTGCGGATAGCTCAGCTCTGCGGGTAGCTCGGCTCTGCAGATAGTTCAGCTCTGCGGATAGCGCAGCTCTGCGGATAGCGCGCTCACACATACGGCTGCTCAGCACACCGTTATCTGCGGATAGCTCAGCTCTGCGGATAGCTCGGCTCTGCGGATAGTTCAGCTCTGCGGATAACGCAGCTCTGCGGATAGCGTGCTCACACATACGGCTGCTCAGCACACCGTTATCTAAGGCTTTTTTTCCACCAGATATTTATTTCAGGGGTTTCAAATAAGACAGGAAAAAGCTGGGATGAAATGAGAGGAATGGTGGTGTCCATGTTGTATTTCTTTCTCCTGTGTTTGTGGGTTTGCTTTGTTTTCCTTTTTTAGTTAATTGTTTGTTTGTATTTCGAGGTGGTGGACCTTTGTATAGATCCTTTTTCATTCTCCTTTTGAGTCAATTGTGGCTGCTTTTGACTATGGGCAGCCTGTAGTCTAGTGGCTAAGGTATATGACTTGAGGTTGATGGTTCAAGCCCAGTCCTGTCACAGCAAGAACACCAGTGCTGTTGGGCCCCTGAGCAAGGCCCCCAACCTCACATTGCTCCCAAGGGGGATTTTACTTAGTTAACTTAAGTTAACTAAGTTGCTTTGGATAAAAGTGTCAGCTAAATGAAAGTAATGTATGTAATGGTTTTGTTGTTGGTGGTGTTGTTGCTGACTTAAACTGGAAGTCTGTCATTACCTGCTCCATGATCTGGACTTATTTAAGTCTGGAATGGAGACATTTCCCTATGCATCTGATACAAACGAATAATTGCGGTGCTATCTTATTGGTGATATAGAGACCCCAGCACACAAAGTGGATAATACAATAATGACCATGTATGACATTCAGAGGAATCCAAGGTTAATGCCTGAAATTTATATCTGATCAGCAGAATTACATATATGCTTCAGAAATAGCAGAGAGCTGTGTTACCATAGACATGAGGAGGTTGATCAGCCCGCCCCATGGGATGGCATCAGTGTTGTATTCCTGTTGGTCAGGCTGTCTCATGCTGGACTCTTACTGGTTACTGCTGGGGTAGCATAAGCACTTAGATGTCCCTCTGTCACCCCATTGGATAAGGCTGTCACAGTCCTCTCCCAGCACTCGCTGAAACTCATCTGTAGCCTTCCATACATTGCCTCAGTCCCACGGTCTCCTCTGTTCCTTACACAGCACTGAATGAGCAGCTTTACAATGAGCTAGTCTCACAGATAATATTTTTATCTGCCCCAAGACTGAGCTTTAGTACATTTTGAAAAAATATTCATTGTATTATTGAAAAAAATGTCTCGCCAAAAACTATTCAGGAAACTAGAAAAATGCATTACTGTATTACTACATTAGACAAGTTGTAGTTACATGTTGTTTATAAGTTACAGAGCTTTGAAGTATTGACAATACACTGGTTGTCATAGAAGCTGTATATTTATATATTAAACTCAAAAATGGAGGTACAGTTTATTTTTTCATAAGGGTATTGATATGTATTCCCTGATACATATCCCCTTCACATACCCTTATTATTTTTTATAAGGGTATATGAGGTAAATTGAATTGTTAATGTAATGTTCTTGGAGTGTTCTTGGAGTTCTTCATTGCACAAGCGGGTCACTTTTTATGGATTTGAACTTTGTCTGACTGAAATGGCACATGATTGTCAGTTACCCAAAATCCTCAGTTACACCCCAGACAGGTATCTGTGAGTCCAGGTATTCTGGGCTCACAATGCCAGGTTACATTGCTCTGAAGAGCAGGTAAAGATATGGCCCACAGCTTCTCTAACCTGGGTTTATGGGGTGTGCAGTCCATTTCTGTGTGTTGTTACTGTGCCCTCTCATTGTGCTGTTACTCCTGACAAACTCCTGTGATAACCTGCCCCATTCTCCCTCTCAGCTCTGTCCACTGTAAGAGAGAGGCCTGATTGGAGACCCAGGGAAGACTAAGACCTACTCTCTTTCTCTCTCTCTCTCCTTCCCTGTCTCTCTCTGTCATTCCTACTTCCCCTTCCCAACTACCTCTCTTTCTACCTCCCTCTCTCTGTTCCTCTCTCCCTCCCTGTCTCTCTCTCTGTCTCTCTTCCTCTCTCCCTCCCTCCCTCCCTCTCTTTCTGTTCCTCTCTCACTCTCCCCCTCACCTCTCCCAGGCTCTTTATTACCTGTGTGTGCTCTGACATGCGGCTCACATTAATAGGCCTCTATGTTCATGTCGTGTGTCCTTTTTAGGCCCATGCGGTGCATCGCTGGCTAATCGATCAGGACAGTAGTGTGAGCTCTGAGCAGCCGGAGGGCCGTGGAATATGGCACTTTGATGAAACAGTAAATATGTATATATTATGTATATATATCTAACTTCTATATCTCTAAATATCTATATTTGCCATCCTGTATCTGTCTCTAAAGAGCTGTGTTGTTATTGTGGTTGTGGTTGTTGTTGTTTTTTTATCTTTCTCTCTCTTGCTCTTTCTGTCTCTCCTACTGTGGCTTAACTGTTCAGTGGCATTAGGTTTGTCATACTATAGCGTTGCTTTGTGTGCTATCCGCTGGTCGGTGTGGGGGCAGTCCATCCAGTCTGGAGCTTTTCTTCCTGTGGCTTTATATGTATCATTTGTATTTACTTTTTGATTATTTGTGCGTGTATGTGTGTGTGTGGTGCATAATGTGTGATATGGTCTACCTGTCCTTGTGAAGTGTATAATCCAGTAAAGTATCACATTTAGAAAGTTGTTTTTGTAGTGACAGTGCTGTATCTGTGTATTTATTTGTTCCATAACTCAGAAATCTCTCAGACTACAGGGAGATTTTGTGCATGTTTTAGATATTAGCATGGTTAGTGTTTGGTGATGAATGCATGAACTGTCAATAACTGTTACTATAGGCCTGCTTGTTTCTTCCCTGGGATCTGAAAATGATCTCAAAACATTGAAATTGAACTGTGTCTGTATATACAGGAGTGTGTTCACACATGTTCATGGATTTGTCTGTGTGTGTGTGTGTGTGTGTGTTGTGTGTGTGTGTGTGTGTGTGTGTGTGTGTGTGTGTGTGTTATGAATCACTGATGTGTGTTTGTGTGTATGTGTGCCTGCGTGCGTGTGTGTGAGTGTCAGTGTGTGTGTTTTGAGTTGAGTCCCTGGGGTGTGTTTGAGTGTTGGTGTGTGTGTGTGTGTTTGTGTGTGTGTGTGTGTGTGTGTGTGTGTGCGTGTGTTGAGTCACTGGGATGTGTTTGAGTGTTGGTGTGTGTGTGTGTGTGTGTGTGTGTGTGTGTGTGTGTGTTGAGTCACTGGGGTGTGTTTGAGTGTTGGTGTGTGTGTGTGTGTGTGTTGAGTCAATGGGGTGTGTTTGAGTGTTGATGTGTGTGTGTTTGTATGTGTGTGTGTGTGTGTGTTGAGTCACTGGGGTTTGTTTGAGTGTTTGTGTGTGTGTATGTGGGTGTGTTTTGAGTCACTGGAGTGTGTTTGAGTGTTGGTGTGTGTGTGTTGAGTCACTGGGGTGTGTGTGAGTGTTGGTGTGTGTGTGTGTGTGTGTGTGTGTGTGTGTGTGTGTTTGAGTCACTGGGGTGTGTCTACACTACATGCCTCAGTGCCCCACAGCCATGCACACTCTGCATCTCTCACCCTCCCTAACCCTAACCCTCCCTAACCCCAACCCCAAATCAATCTAACCCTCCCTAACCCCAACCACAAATCTATCTAATCCTCCCAAACCCCAACCTCAAACCTATCTCTAACCCTCCCAAACCCCAACCCCAAACCTAACCCTAACCCCAACCCTATCGCCCTCCCTAACCCCAACCCCAACCCCAACCCTAACCCTCCCTAACCCCAACCCCAAATCTATCTAACCCTCCCAAACCCCAACCCCAAACCTAACCCTAACACCAGACCCTAACACTAACCCTAGTGTAAACACTGTGACATAAAATATATAGGAGAGACAGGGAACACAATTAGAACTAGATTATCACAACACATATATAATATCAAAAACCATAGAGACACAGACACACATCTAGTAGCCCATTTCCTGCACCATGGACTAGAGGCACTAGAAATATCAGGGCTAGAAACAAATATTAACTGGACACCAGGGGAAAGGCGGAGAGCGGAAAAACACGGGATTTTGAAGCTCAACACCATGTTCCCGGGAGGATTAAATAAACGAACATAAAATTCAACACAAGAGGTACCAAATTCTTCCTAATCAAAGGCTCCAGTACACTGAATGGCCACTGCAAACTTTCCTTTCCCAAGGGGCCCTCACAAGGGGCAACTTTGGAAAAAAAGATTTTTCCTAACCTAACCCTCCCTAACCCTAACCCCAAACCTAACCCTAACCCTCCCTAACCCCAACCGCAAATCTATCTAGCCCTCCCTAACCCCAAACCTAACCCTAACCCTCCCTAACCCTAACCCCAAACCTAACCCTAACCCCAACCCTATCGCTCGCCCTTCCTAACCCCAACCCCAACCCTCCCTAAACCCAATCCCAAATCTATCTAACCCTCCCTAACCCTAACCTTCCCTAACCCCAACCCCAAATCTATCTAACCCTCCCTAACCCTAACCCCAACCCCAAATCTATCTAACCCTCCCTAACCCTAACCCCAAACCTAACCCTAACCCTCCCTAACCCCAAACCTATTGCTCACCCACCCTAACCCCAAACCTAACCCTAACCCTCCCTAACCCTAACCCCAAACCTAACCCTAACCCCAACCCTATCGCTCGCCCTTCCTAACCCCAACCCCAACCCTAACCCTCCCTAAACCCAATCCCAAATCTATCTAACCCTCCCTAACCCTAACCTTCCCTAACCCCAACCCCAAATCTATCTAACCCTCCCTAACCCTAACCCCAACCCCAAATCTATCTAACCTTCCCAAACCCCAACCCCAAACCAATCTCTAACCCTCCCTAACCCCAACCCCAAACCTAACCCTAACCCCAGCCCTATCGCTCGCCCTCCCAAACCCCAACCCCAAACCTAACCCTAACCCTCCCTAACCCCAACCCTATCGCTCACCCTCCCTAACCCCAAACCTAACCCTAACCCCAACCCCAAACCTAACCCTAACCCTCCCCTGTTACTGCTCAACCCCAAACCTAACCCTAACCCTCCCTAACCCCAACCCCAAACCTAATCCGAACCCTCCCTAACCCCAGGACCCTGTTACTGCTCCTCAACTGCACTCACCCCCCCATAACCCTGTTACTGCAACTGCACCACCTCCCCCAGGACCCTGTTGCTGCTCCCCACACTGCACTCACCCCCCATACCCCCTCCCCAGGACCCTGTTACCTGTACTCACCCCCCCCAGGACCCTGTTACTGCTCCCCACACTGCACCCCTCCCACCCCTCCCCTGTTAACCCTGCCTCACCTCCCCAGGACCCTGTTGCTGCTCCCCACACTGTACTCACCCCTCCCAGGACCCTGTTACTGCTCCCCACACTGTACTCACCCCTCCCAGGACCCTGTTACTGATCCTCACACTGCACTCCCCTCCCCCAGGACCCTGTTGCTGCTCCCCACACTGCACCCCCCCCCCCCCCCCCCATAACCCCCATGTTACTGCCCTCCCCCCACACTGCACTCACCCCCCCATAACCCTGTTACTGATCCTCACACTGCACCCCCCCCAGGACCCTGTTGCTGCTCCCCACACTGCACTCACCCCCCATAACCCTGTTGCTGCTCCCACACTGCACTCACCCCCCCCCATAACCCTAACCCCTCACTGCACTTGACCCTGTTACTGCCCCACACTGCACTCACCCCCCATAGCCCTGTTGCTCCCCATAACCCTGTTACCCTGTTACTGCTCCCCACACTGCACTCACCCCCCATAACCCTGTTGCTGCTCCCCACACTGCACTCACCCCCTCCCCCATAACCCTGTTACTGCTCCCCACACTGCACTCACCCCCTAGGACCCTGTTACTGCTCCCCACACTGCACTCACCCCCCCCCATAATCCTGTTACTGCTCCCCACACTGCACTCACCCCCTCCCCATAACCCTGTTACTGCTCCTCACACTGCACTCACCCCCAGGATCCTGTTACTGCTCCCCACACTGCACTCACCCCCCCATAACCCTGTTACTGCTCCTCACACTGCACTCATTCCCCAGGACCCTGTTGCTGCTCCCACACTGCACTCACCCCCCCATAACCCTGTTACTGCTCCTCACACTGCACTCACCCCTCCCAGGATCCTGTTACTGCTCCTCACACTGCACTCACCCCCATAACCCTGTTACTGCTCCTCACACTGCACTCATTCCCCAGGACCCTGTTGCTGCTCCCCACACTGCACTCACCCCCATAACCCTGTTACTGCTCCTCACACTGCACTCACCCCCCATAACCCTGTTACTGCTCCTCACACTGCACTCACCCCCCCCATAACCCTGTTACTGCTCCTCACACTGCACTCACCCCCCATAGCCCTGTCTGCTCCCCACTGCTCCCACACTGCACTGCACCCCCAGGACCCTGTTACTGCTCCCCATACTGCACTCACCCCCAGAACCCTGTTACTGCTCCCCACACTGCACTCACCCCCCATAACCCTGTTACTGCTCCCCACACTGCACTCACCCCCCATAACCCTGTTACTGCTCCTCACACTGCACTCACTCCTCCCAGGATCCTGTTACTGCTCCTCACACTGCACTCACCCCTCCCAGGATCCTGTTACTGCTCCTCACACTGCACTCACCCCCCCCTAACCCTGTTACTGCTCCTCACACTGCACTCATTCCCCAGGACCCTGTTGCTGCTCCCCACACTGCACTCACCCCCCCCATAACCCTGTTACTGCTCCTCACACTGCACTCACCCCCATAACCCTGTTACTGCTCCTCACACTGCACTCACCCCCACATAACCCTGTTAATGCTTCCCACACTGCACTCACCCCCAGGACCCTGTTACTGCTCCCCACACTGCACTCACCCCCATAACCCTGTTACTGCTCCTCACACTGCACTCACCCCCTAGGACCCTGTTACTGCTCCTCACACTGCACTCACCCCCATAACCCTGTTACTGCTCCCCACACTGCACTCACCCCCAGGACCCTGTTACTGCTCCCCACACTGCACTCACTCCTCCCAGGATCCTGTTACTGCTCCCCACACTGCACTCACCCCCATAACCCTGTTACTGCTCCCCACACTGCACTCACCCCCTCCCCATAACCCTGTTACTGCTCCTCACACTGCACTCACCCCCCCAGGATCCTGTTACTGCTCCTCACACTGCACTCACCCCCATAACCCTGTTACTGCTCCTCACACTGCACTCACCCCCATAACCCTGTTGCTGCTCCTCACACTGCACTCACTCCTCCCAGGATCCTGTTACTGCTCCCCACACTGCACTCACCCCCCATAACCCTGTTACTGCTCCCCACACTGCACTCACTCCTCCCAGGACCCTGTTACTGCTCCCCACACTGCACTCACCCCCATAACCCTGTTACTGCTCCCCACACTGCACTCACTCCTCCCAGGATCCTGTTACTGCTCCTCACACTGCACTCACCCCCCCATAACCCTGTTACTGCTCCTCACACTGCACTCACCCCCTCCCCATAACCCTGTTACTGCTCCTCACACTGCACTCACCCCCAGGACCCTGTTACTGCTCCCCACACTGCACTCACCCCCCATAACCCTGTTGCTGCTCCCCACACTGCACTCACCCCCCATAACCCTGTTACTGCTCCCCACACTTCACTCACCCCCTCCCCCCCATAACCCTGTTACTGCTCCCCACACTGCACTCACCCCCCATAACCCTGTTGCTGCTCCTCACACTGCACTCACCCCTCCCCATAACCCTGTTACTGCTCCTCACACTGCACTCACCCCCATAACCCTGTTGCTGCTCCCCACACTGCACTCACCCCCATAACCCTGTTACTGCTCCCCACACTGCACTCACCCCCTCCCCATAACCCTGTTACTGCTCCCCACACTGCACTCACCCCCCCCATAACCCTGTTGCTGCTCCTCACACTGCACTCACCCCCTCCCCCCATAACCCTGTTACTGCTCCCCACACTGCACTCACCCCCCCATAACCCTGTTACTGCTCCCCACATTGCACTCCACCCCCCCATGACCCTGTTGCTGCTCCCCACACTCCACTCACCCCCCCATAACCCTGTGACTGCTCCCCACACTTCACTCACCCCCTCCCCATAACCCTGTTACTGCTCCCCACACTTCACTCAGCCCCTCCCCCCAATAACCCTGTTACTGCTCCCCACATTGCACTCACCCTCTAGGACCCTGTTGCAGCTATCAATGCTCAGAGAAAGAATACATCTGTCAAATGACAAAAGTTGAACAAGACAAAAATCATAAAAGTTGGATAAGCCACAGTCATGCACAGTTGATCTTAGTTATTGCATTTGCCTGTGTATATGAAAAGCTAACCTTAACACTAACAATATTGCTGAATATAACACTATAAAGGCAGTAGGGAGGCCAATGGTCATGACCAACCCGTTCTGTTTTTATTGTGTACAAGGATTTTATACCTTTAGATTTTAAATTATTTGTTTAGAACCTTTAAAGTGAGAGTGTTTCCAATGGTGACAGTGTATCATTTTCTAACATTTTTACAACCAAAATGGTGCTTAAAATAGAGCAGAAAAATCTACAAAAACAAAAAAAAATACAAACAAAAAGTGTCTGTTTTGTACCTTTTACTTAACTAAGGGTAACTAGCATGCTAACGAGGGCTCACTAGCAACAAATCAGGTGTTTCTGTTTAGTAGCTAACACATTGCATGGTCCAATGTCATTTTAGTCTGCACTCTTTACTAGCAATGAATGGAGTTTAGAGGAAAATGTATACATTATTTAACAGGCCTAACAAACTGTGGTAGCAGTGCTACTTCCTAAGTACAACACTGTTGAGATGCCCCACATTGTCCATCAGTATGGTCACCAAAATTAACTTTGTTTATTGGTGAATGCTGTTTTACATCCATGCCAATTCACTCCATAAACACAACCCAGGCATAACCCAGGTGACCCCTTTTATCCTGAGGCAGGGCTGTTTTAAGCTCAGGACTCAATGCTACTCCTGATGTGTTTCAGACCTGTATTACTGAACCCGGGTTACCCTATTTACAGCAGCGACTGAGCTGGGGGCACAGTGATGGATTGCATGATAAAATCCATTCAGCCTGGCTGGCAGACAGCAGAGACTAAAAAAACACCTCTGTGTAACCACAGCCTTAGAATCCAGAGCACATTCCAGCACCCAGCATTAGGAAAAGGATACAGGAGCTTCCTTCATCTT
Organism: Albula goreensis; assembly: GCA_022829145.1. NCBI lineage: Eukaryota > Metazoa > Chordata > Actinopteri > Albuliformes > Albulidae > Albula > Albula goreensis. The sequence continues at coordinate 47,396,764 of CM040744.1, read as the reverse complement.
TATTCTTCTGTTTTCCAACACACACACACACATGCACACACACACACACACACACGTACTCACGCACACATAAATGCACACACGCACACATGCACACACACGGACACACACATACGCGCACGCACACACACACTCACACACACAAACACATGCACGCGCACACACACAGACATGCACACACACTCACTCACACACACACAGATACACTCATACACACGCACTCACACACACTCACACATACGCACACACTCACACACACATGCACTCACACCTGCAAACACACGCACACACACACACCTGCAAACACATGCACACACGCACACACACAGTTGAATCATGTGTGGTTTGCCTGGAGGCCATGAGGATGGTCCACAGTGGTGATGCAACAAGCTCCGCCAGGGATGGTAGGGGTGTAGGACAGCTAAAGTTTTACTGATCTAGCAAACCCTCCCAGTCAGCTGTGCTGGGGTGCACAAACTGAACATACACTAACTGCGTAATCCTCTGACGGTATACACAGTGTGTGATTAGAGCGCAGTGTGAAAAAAGCGAGGGCTTGTCATCATCTGAGCCACGCCATCCTCCTCTTGAGGAAGTGGGAGCGGGTTGCTGCAGTGGGCTAACCAGTTTGGCTGTGTACAGGATGGGAAAGAGGGAAGAAAACCATGCAGGTGGCATGGCTGGCTTTCCCCTGCCCACAGAGTGTTTAACAAAGAAGTGTGCTCAATAGGGACTGCTTGGTGGCTCATCCTGTTAAGGCACTGCTCCAGTGTGTGGATGGGCCCCACGGTCTGCATCCTGTTAAGGCACTGTCCCAGTGTGTGGATGGACCCCATGGTATGCATCCTGTTAAGGCACTGCTACAGAGTGTGGATGGGCCCCACGGTCTGCATCCTGTTAAGGCACTGTCCCAGTTTGTGGATGGATGGTTACCCCCAGTGTGTGGATGGACATCATCCTGTTAAGGCACTGCTACAGAGTGTGGATGGGCCCCACGGTCTGCATCCTGTTAAGGCACTGCTCCAGTGTGTGGATGGGCCCCACAGTCTGCATCCTGTTAAGGCACTGCTCCAGTGTGTGGATGGGCCCCACGGTCTGCATCCTGTTAAGGAACTGCTCCAGAGTGTGGATGAGCACCACATTCCCATGGACCAAAGAAATGAAGCAAACATGTAAATGAACAAAGTGATGAGAGAGAGAAAGAGGGTGTGTGTGCTTGAGTCAGAGAAAGTTTGTCTATGCCTGTGTGTGTTTGTGTATGTGTGCCTATTTGTGCGCTGAGTTTGTACATATATATATGCGTGTGTGTGTGTGTATAATTGTAATTGTTAATGTACGTATGTGTGTGTGTGTCTGTGTGAGGGACTTTTGGGCTGAGTGAACAAGGGTGTGTATGAAAGGAACTTATTGACAGATAGAATAAACGGGGGTGTGTGTGGGAGAGAGACAGAGAGAGAGAGTGTGTATCTGTATGTGTGTGTGAGGGAGAGATAGGGTGTCTGTGTGAGTGTGTATTGGAGAGAGCGCGAGAGAGAGGGTGGTGTGTGTGTGTGTGTGTGTGTGTGTGGGAAAGAGTGTGTATTTGTATATGTGTGTGTATGAGAGAGAGTGTGTGTGTGTGTGCAGAGTGCATTGAGCTTCAGTGTAGTGTGTTATTGTCACTGAGCTGCCTTGACTGACCTTGACATAAAGCCATCACACTGCTAAACCCAGCCCTGTCACTAAAACCCAACACAGTGCTAAACACACCCCCGTCACTAAAACCCATCACACTGCCAAACCTGGCCCTGTCACTAAAACCATAAAACCCTACACACTGCCAAACCTTACCCCGTCACTAAAACCCAACTCAGTGCTAAACACACCCCCGTCACTAAAACCCATCACACTGCCAAACCCAGCCCCGTCACTAAAACCCAACACAGTGTTAAACACACCCTCGTCACTAAAACCCATCACACTGCCAAACCTGGCCCCGTCACTAAAACCATAAAACCCTACACACTGCCAAACCTTACCCTGTCACTAAAACCCAACACAGTGCTAAACACACCCTCGTCACTAAAACCCATCACACTGCCAAACCTTACCCCGTCACTAAAACCCAACTCAGTGCTAAACACACCCCCGTCACTAAAACCCATCACACTTCCAAACTTGGCCCCATCACTAAAGCCATAAAACCTAACACGCTGCCAAACCCAGCCCCGTCACTAAAACCCAACACACTGCCAAACCCAGCCCCGTCACTAAAGCCCCATTCTCCAGTCAGTCCGGAAATCTCATCTCGCTACAGCTGAAACCACTAGCTTAGTGGGGGTAGTTTTGGGTGGAAACAATTGAAAGGTGGACTGCTTCAGCTTCACTATGTGGAACACTTCACTGGTAAAAAAAAAAAAAAATTTAAAAAGGCAAATGTTTTGAAGTCATTGTACTGCAAATCATTCTCTAGTCCAGAGACTTTACTCTGTTACTGAAAAGCAGTGACCAGTATTCTCTTGCTAATTTAGCTACTTAAGCTAACTAACATTACTGGGCAGTTACCATAACATTAGCAGTGAATGCAGGTGTAAAGTGACAGATTACAAGCACTCTTGATACAGTACTTCAGTAGTTTTAATTTCATTTAATTGTACTGTTTCAGTACTTTTACGGACTGTGCTCTTGCTAGAGTACGTTTTGACTAAATTATACAATTTACTCAACTACCATCTTCCTTCATGTTATTTGCCCTGAACAATCTCTGGCTTTTTATTTTATTCCATAGCCTCAGCTCCAGAGTCAATTTTTACTTTTGTGGACTTGGTTATTACTATTTAAATTGTGTCCCCAATAAAGTCAGCCATGATGTTGGCCAAAAGTTCAGCCTATCAAATTAATTCCTGCAGAAATGTGGGCTGAGAGGTGAGTTTTCTTCTAAGAAACTAGCTGCAGTTAATCAATCTCTGATGTCCATTGTGGTGCAGGGAAATCTAGCTAGCTAGCTGTTGTAGAAGAAACTATGCTCAAACCACCGACTGAGAAATGGAAAATAAAGATATTTAGCACAAAATCTAAGAAAGCCAGCCATTTCATCAGATAAATGTCAACTCAGTAAACCGGTGGAGATTTGTGTACACATGAACTTCACTCCCGACTTGAGGAAACGTGGAGGTAAGTTGCAAATTTGGTGTTTCATTATTTCTTGGACAGAGGGGCTGGTGCATAGAGGTGAGAGAGGATGCACCGCCCCTATTTTTTGAGAGGAAAGGGGAATACTATTAAATAAAATGTATTTGGAATGTAATACTGTAAAACTGTGCTGTCATTAATAAAAACACTTTTACATTAATAAAATAAAACCTCTTGGGTACAATAATCCCTTATTTCTCTGAAAAATTCAGCCTATGATTGGCCAGAAAACATAATTTGACGCTTCAAGGGAGTTGATCCTCCCTTCGCGATGAACACCATGTATGCCCAACCACCGGCAAACCATTCTTGAGAAAAGCTATGACTTGGGTTCAAATTACCTGAAAACCTTTTGTCAGAGTGACTCAAGAGAGTAAACTGATCGTAGATCAATGTTTTTGCTTAGAGATGCCTCAACAAGCTGTGAAAAAACACTTGATATTTTTCCAGTGCTGACAGGAAAGAAAACTGACAATGGCATTTATTAAAACTTTGCATTGTTCAACGTAGCTGCTGTTCTCCAGACTTTTTGGAAGTTTCTTTAACTTATCCATTCTATGTTAATCAGAGAGTGGAGACACATGTACCAGCAACGTAAGAAGTGAATTATCTCTGTTATTATTTTAGGTTTAGTTATTAGTATTAAGTTTATAGCTAACTAATAAATGAAAATATTATTTTCATTGCTTATTTGCATGAAATACATAATTATATGATCAAATATTACTGATATCACATTACTCATATTTTTACTAAACCAATAAAAAATTGATAAAGGGAAATAACATTTTAATATTACATACAATTCATTTCTCTGTGTCGTTGTCAAAGTTGAAAACCTCATATATTTCAAGATGGAATACTTATGGAAAAATGACCTTATTCTTGAATCAAACATATAGGCTAATACTTCTTGGGAAACAATCTAATGTACCTCAAAAACCCATTAAACAAATGAATGTTTCTTTTTCCCCATTTTTTAATGTTGCTGTTTCCTATTTGTCTTTGACGTGCTTAGCCTTCCTCAGCTATACTCCCCAATTTTTTGAGTCACTAGCCGCCACTGTTCTTGGAGGATTGTCAAGAGAGGTCATAAAGGCTAACGTCAATAGCAATGGGTCTGGCCCTACTGTTTATGTTATTATGCAGTAGCGAGACAGACTGGCCCTACTGTTTATTTTATTATGCAGTAGCGAGACAGACTGGCCATACTGTTTATGTTATTATGCAGTAGCGAGACAGACTGGCCCTACTGTTTATGTTATTATGCAGTAGCGAGACAGACTGGCCCTACTGTTTATGTTATTATGCAGTAGCGAGACAGACTGGCCATACTGTTTATTTTATTATGCAGTAGCGAGACAGACTGGCCCTACTGTTTATGTTATTATGCAGTAGCGAGACAGACTGGCCATACTGTTTATGTTATTATGCAGTAGCGAGACAGACTGGCCCTACTGTTTATGTCATTATGCAGTAGCGAGACAGACTGGCCATACTGTTTATGTTATTATGCAGTAGCGAGACAGACTGGCCCTACTGTTTATTTTATTATGCAGTAGTTTATGTTATTATGCAGAGACAGACTGGCCCTACTGTTTATGTTATTATGCAGTGTTTATGCAGTAGACAGACTGGTTATTATGCAGTAGTGAGACAGACTACTGTTTATGTTATTATGTAGTAGCGAGACAGACTGGCCCTACTGTTTATGTTATTATGCAGTAGTTTAGACAGACTGGCCCTACTGTTTATGTTATTATGCAGTAGCAGAGACAGACTGGCCCTATGTTTATGTTATTATGGCCCTACTGTTTATGTTATTATGTAGTAGACAGACTGGCCATACTGTTTTTATGTTATTATGCAGTAGTGAGACAGACTGGCCCTACTGTTTATGTTATTATGCAGTAGTGAGACAGACTGGCCCTACTGTTTATGTTATTATGCAGTAGCGAGACAGACTGGCCCTACTGTTTATGTTATTATGCAGTAGCGAGACAGACTGGCCCTACTGTTTATGTTATTATGTAGTAGCGAGACAGACTGGCCATACTGTTTATGTTATTATGCAGTAGTGAGACAGACTGGCCCTACTGTTTATGTTATTATGCAGTAGCGAGACAGACTGGCCCTACTGTTTATGTTATTATGTAGTAGCGAGACAGACTGGCCATACTGTTTATGTTATTATGCAGTAGCGAGACAGACTGGCCCTACTGTTTATGTTATTATGCAGTAGCGAGACAGACGCTACAGAAGTCTGGAGAGGAAATGGCTCATGCGGTGGGCTTTAATGGTAAACAAATTACAAAATGTAGCATACATGTATGGTGAGCAATGAATGCGTGCTGAATTCATCATTGAACTGTTTTCTTGGTCAGCTATTAAATTATTGTATGTCAGTGCTTAACGCTGGGTCATACAGGTAAGCAGAAAGCCTAAGACAAGTTTTTATATATGTTGTTATTTAACAATAACTTTTGTATGATGGGCTACCATAACAATTATCGTTATTACCATTGACATGGAAATGATAGGACCATGTCTATATTACCAAAAAAGGGCACTGAACACACTCTAATGTGAATCTTCTCATGTAGATCTTGGCCATCCCATTGCCTTTTTTTTTTGTTTAGCCATTTCTGTTTTTGCGACTATTTGTGACACAAAATACCATGTCCGTAGATCAAATTCTCAGACAAGAGTACATTAAGATGGATTTATTGATAAGTAATGGTATGAGATGCAGACAAAGAATGATCCTGGGCCTGGAGTCCAGAGGGGGGAGAGTAGGAGCTGCCCTCATCAGTGAGGACCAATGCCCCTATAGGTGTCTGGAAGGGACTGGGAGGACAGTAACAGTATTGGTTAGCTTATATCTAAAAGAGAGAGGGAAAGGAGGAAGGTGGAAATGGGGGAGGAGGAGAGATGTCGGAAATGCAGAGCGCAACAGGAAATGAGGTATGTTGCATTTATATACTTTTATAGGACCGGGACGGTTGGTTATGATAGGTTGAAAGGTTTTCTGAGAATTATCCTCCCAAACCAACTCAGCTGGTTTGCACATAATCAGATTGGCATGCAGGGTTTGTCAGGCAGTTCAGAAAATGAAATGAAATTCAATCAATAAGTGCACATAATGTTCCATGGTAATTTTTCCTCTGGAAATTAATAAATTAAAATTAATTTAATGTCCTGACCTGACTGAATTGAAATGCCATTGTGGGAATTCCGTAAGGATGTGGGGGGAGGTTCTGTAAGAGTGTGAGAGTTCTGAAAGAGTATTATCGGGGTCTGTAAAGAAAGTAAGGGTTCTGTAAGAGTATGAGGATCTGTCGGGAAGGTGGGGGTTCTAAAAGGCCAGGGACAGTTCTGTAAGTATGGTGGAGGTTCTATAAGGCCAGGGACAGTTCCGTAAGGACGGTGGAGGTTCTATAAGGCCAGGGACAGTTCCGTAAGGACGGTGGGGGTTCTATAAGGCCAGGGACAGTTCTGTAAGGATGGTGGAGGTTCAGTAAGGCCAGGGACAGTTCTGTAAGGACGGTGGGGGTTCTATAAGGCCAGGGACAGCTCCATAAGGACGGTGGGGGTTCTATAAGGCCAGGGACAGTTCCGTAAGGACAGTGGAGGTTCTATAAGGCCAGGGACAGTTCCGTAAGGACGGTGGGGGTTCTATAAGGCCAGGGACAGCTCCATAAGGATGGTGGGAGTTCTGTAAGGCCAGGGACAGTTCTGTAAGGACGGTGGAGGTTCTGTAAGGCCAGGGACAGCTCTGTAAGGATGGTGGGAGTTCTGTAAGGCCAGGGATGGATGGTGGGGGTTATGTATGTGTAAAGTCTATCCATGCATTGCCAGATTCAGTCTCACTAATCCCCCACCACATTCTCAAACCTCAGTCTGTCTCTCCGTCTCTAAAACTCCTCCCAAGTTTCATTCTCCATCCCTCTATCCCTCCTCCCTCCCAGTCTCTCGGTCTGTTTGCGCATTGCTGAAAGCAATAGGGATCGATCTCAGTCTTAGTGCCGGGGGGTGGGGCTGCGGGGGGGGGGGGTGTTCTGCCTGCACTGCTGAGGGAGGGTAAGGACTGGGGCTGCCCCCTGCTTTCTCTGTCCTACAATAGCCATGACACATGTGCCATGGCTCGACTAAACTGCTTGCAAGCCTGGGTTGCCTGATGCCAGCTTCCCTTCCTCTCAGTAGTCCCTTCCTCATGCTCATCTGTTTGGTTTTCTTCTTTATTTTAGCAAAGGAGCGGTCACCATGCACACTGTGTGTACATGGACAGACACCTGTTTGTGTGTGTGTGATTTTATATGTGTTTGTGTAAGCTGGCAATGTGGATGGTCTCAAAGAAAATATGCTCTGTGATCACCACACAAACATACACATCGTAATTGTCAGTAGAGAAATATCCAGCATGGCTTCATGTCTCTCTGTATATGTGTGTGGTCTATCTGTTAGTCAGTGTAAGGATGCAATAGGGTGCGTGTGAGTTAGTGTTAGCTCAGGATGCCAAACTTGTTCCACCTTGTGATGCATTTCACACATTTCCAGGAGGGAATCCCTTATGGAAGCAGCCTGCCTTACACCTGCATTCTGTCAGTGTCTGAGTGGTGCTGCAAGCATCCACTAGGGGGCAGACTTCTCCCATCTGGTCCTAGCGCACAACAACTCAGTAGATCTGGTGCCTCTAATTTAATTAAGTGTCATGATACTAGAAGGTTGTATCATATCCAATTGTTTATGAAACTTATTTCATAAGAACACTGCCCCCAATGAAACAGGTGTCTAGGGATCTGGGTGCCCCCCACGCCCCCAGGGATCTGGGTGTATCCTTTGGCCCCCAATGAAAAAGGTGTCCCCCCACCCAGGGATCTGGGTGTATCCTTTGGCCCCCAATGAAAAAGGTGTCCTTTAGCCCCCAGGGTGTCCATCTGGGTGTATCCCCCCCCCAATGAAACAGGTGTCCAGGGATCTGAAAAAAAAGGTGTCCAGGGATCTGGGTGTATCCTTTGGCCCCCCCAATGAAAAAGGTGTCCAGGGATCTGGGTGTATCCTTTGGCCCTAGCCTGGGCCCCAATCCAGACCCTCGACAGGTGTTTTTATCAGGGATCTTGTGGTGCGGTATTTCTTCATTTAGTAAGCACAGAAAAATGTGTACATGCTTTTATCACATCAGGCTTTGAGTAAGGTGATGTTTTACTCTCATCCATAAATCATCACATGCGGACCCAGCTACAGTCCAAAATGCTGCAGCCAGACGACTCACCAGATCACAGTGTTTACACATTACACCAGTTTTAGCTTCCATCCATTGGCTACCAGTCAAATTTAGAATTGATTTGAAGATTATGTTAATCCCTTTTAAGGCCTTACACGCAGACATCAACCTCCCAGAGCACTTCGGTCCTCTGAGCAGAGTCTTTTGGTTGTTCCAAGGTCAAGGTTAAAGAACAAAGAAGATAAGGTTATGCAGCTTTGGCCCCTAGACTGTGGAACAGCCTATAGCCTAGTGGCTAAGGTACATGACTGATAAAAAGCGTCAGCTAAATGACAGTAATGTAATGTAATGTAGACTGTGGAACAGCCTATAGCCTAGTGGCTAAGGTACATGACTGATAAAAAGCGTCAGCTAAATGACAGTAATGTAATGTAATGTAGACTGTGGAACAGCCTATAGCCTAGTGGCTAAGGTACATGACTGATAAAAAGCGTCAGCTAAATGACAGTAATGTAATGTAATGTAGACTGTGGAACAGCCTATAGCCTAGTGGCTAAGGTACATGACTGATAAAAAGCGTCAGCTAAATGACAGTAATGTAATGTAATGTAGACTGTGGAACAGCCTATAGCCTAGTGGCTAAGGTACATGACTGATAAAAAGCGTCAGCTAAATGACAGTAATGTAATGTAATGTAGACTGTGGAACAGCCTATAGCCTAGTGGCTAAGGTACATGACTGATAAAAAGCGTCAGCTAAATGACAGTAATGTTATGTAATGTAGACTGTGGAACAGCCTTTCTTCTGATAGCAGTGGCATCATTTAATTCTCTGTTAAAAACTCATTTGTTCCGGCTTTATGTGTCTCAGCATGGTTTTCTATGTTTTAGTATGGTGCTCTATGTTTTAGCATGGTTTTATGTGTTTTAGCATGGTTTTCTATGTTTTAGTATGGTTTTCTGTGTTTTAGCATGGTTTTATGTGTCTTAGCATGGTTTTCTATGTTTTAGTATGGTTCTCTATGTTTTAGCATGGTTTTATGTGTCTTAGCATGGTTTTCTATGTCTTAGCATGGTTTTCTATGTTTTAGCATGGTGTTATGTGTCTTAGCATGGTTTTCTGTGTTTTTGTATGATTTAGTGTGTTTTAGCATGGTTTTCTATGTTGTTGTGTGGTGTTGTTTGTCTGACTGTTTTGTGTAAATGTTGTGTTCAGTGCTCTGCTGTAAAGGACTTTGTGCTGTGGCTTGAAAAGTATATAAATAAAGTTGTTGTTATTATTATTGTTAATAACCTGGTTGCATACAACTTTCACCCAGTTACCTTTGCATAATATATCTATGGTTCTCTGTTTGAAGGAGATTTTCAATCACAGGTTTGTGGAAAAAAATGTTACAATAATATGGGTGATATAAAGAAAATAAGTGATTTGGAGCAGAGTGTAAATGGTTTCTGCTGACCTCACTCCTCCAGCAATCACAGAAGACACATTAAGGCCTACATTTCCTTCCACTTTATACCACCTCAGCTGCATATCTATTGTATTTGATTAACAATATATTGCTATATAAGTACAAAAGTATAAATGATTAACATTATTAACACATTCTTAGATTCTCACAAGTATCATCACAAACAATCTGTCTTTGGTTCTGTAATGGTATGTTAGTTGCCCTTTCTGTGCCTTTCTTTCTGATATTGGTGTAAGCCTTTATGTGTTTGTGCACTGTTGCACAGTGTCCCTTGAGTATTATTCTGTGCACCATGAGTACGTAGTGTTACATTGCACAGTGTCCCTTGAGTATTATTCTGTGCACCATGAGTACGTAGTGTTACATTGCACAGTGTTACATTGCATTGCAGTGTCCCTTGAGTATTATTCTGTGTGTCACCATGAGTACGTAGTGTGTTACATTGCACAGTGTCCCTTGAGTATTATTCTGTGCACCATGAGTACGTAGTGTTAGTGTTACATTGCACAGTGTCCCTTGAGTATTATTCTGTGCACCATGAGTACGTAGTGTTACATTGCACAGTGTCCCTTGAGTATTATTCTGTGCACCATGAGTACGTAGTGTTACATTGCACAGTGTCCCTTGAGTATTATTCTGTGCACCATGAGCACGTAGTGTTACATTGCACAGTGTCCCTTGAGTATTATTCTGTGCACCATGAGTATGTAGTGTTACATTGCACAGTGTCCCTTGAGTATTATTCTGTGCACCATGAGTATGTAGTGTTACATTGCACAGTGTCCCTTTAGTATTATTCTGTGCACCATGAGTACGTAGTGTTACATTGTGAGTTACAAATAGGCACATTAGGAATGTGTGTGTGTGTGTGTGTGTGTGTGTGTGTGTGTGTGTGTGTGTGTGTGTGTGTGTGTGTGTGTGTGTGTGTGTGTGTGTGTGTGTGTGTGTGTGTGTGTGTGTGTGTGAGAGAGAGAGAGTGAGTGTGAGTGTGCGTGTATGTGAGTGTATGTGCACCTGGGAGTATGTGTGTTTGCGTGTGTGTCTGTATGTCTATGTGTGCATGACAGCAAACGTGTTGTCATGCACACATAGAGTGAATGTGTGTGTGAATGTGAGTGTGTGTGTGTCTGTGTGTGAGTGGGAACATGTAAATATAAGTGAATGAGTGTACATGTGCTCATACATGTGAGAAAGTGTATGTGAGTGTGTGTGCATGTGAGAGTGTTAGAGAGAGTCTGTGTGTGAGATTTCTCTCCTGGAGTATAACAGAGCACAGCGGGGGGGCATGCAGTAAATCAGCAGGACAGTCCAGTGACCCCTCTGAAGGAGGTTGATGGCCCCAGGGGGGCGTTATTTCACTCCTCTGAGAACACCAGCTCAGGGCAGCTCTCACCTGCTCTGGAGCAGTCAGTGACAGAAGGACAAGCAGAGCCAGGCTTCAGACTGAGGGACCATTGGCGTTGTCATGGAAACAATCTAGTGATGTCATAAAGCAAAGTCATTATTTTCTTTCTTTAGCCACACCTTAGGGGTCAAATGGATTTGGTATGATAGCAGTGCAGTCGAAATTTGGCTTCTAGCTTATATGCAGTTACGCAGTGTGAAGAGGGGAATTTGGTTGTTTGAATTTGCATAAAGCCTACTAAAGAAATTGTTTAAAATCCAGCTCATTAAACTCATGATAGAAAATGTGGCCAGTTTTTAGCCCATTAATTGACTTACGTTAGTTTTCCTTGATTTGGCTGAATATAATGGTGCTGTCATGTCTTAAGTATTAGCATACACACAGAATATAATGGTGCTGTCATGTATTTATGCATTAGCATACACACCAACTTGGATTACTGGAAATTATAATAAATAACCAAGGGGAGTTTTTGTAGAGTGAGAAAGAGACCACATATGTGACACATTTGGAAAATTTGTCACAAATGTTGATAAGGATGATAATGTTGATAAGGATTATTTCATGCATCCTGTTTATTCTATATAACATGGGATATTTACTGAGATTGCAATAAAGGTACATTTATGTACATATCCTACAATGGAATGTGTTTGTCAACTCTACCATAATTTAATTTTAAGGGAGAATGTATGTGCATGTGTGACTAATGAAGATAGCAGCAGTGTGTTACATTTTTTACCAGACAACTATACCGATTACCAAAGCACACTGTCGCCAGGGCACCACGTAAAGCCCATCTTAATCCCAGCCTTGCTAGAGGCCCAATAGGCTGTGCGTGGACATTAGTGCTGAAACAGTGTCGTGTAGTTAGACCTCAAACATCATAAATAGTGTCGTGTAGTTAGACCTCAAACATCATAAATAGTGTCGTGTAGTTAGACCTCAAACATCATAAATAGTGTCGTGTAGTTAGACCTCAAACATCATAAATAGACCTGAAACATCATAAATAGTCTCGTGTAGTTAGACCTCAAGCATCATAAATAGTGTCGTGTAGTTAGACCTGAAACATCATTTGGCAAATGTCCTGGGAATATAACATTAGCTTTCATGAATGTTGTTAGCTAGCCAGCATCAGAAGAGAGTCACAGGTAGGTTAGCCTAATGAGTGAGCATGAAATAAGTTGGATCAAATATGCAGGTTAGTCTGCTAGGAGTAATTGAGCTATCTAGGCATCTTTATAGTCTGTCTAGTCATAGCCAAATGTCCAGGGATACCAAAAACCCACAAAGCAGTTTCTTAACAAGTAGCCTACCACTTGCAACATATTAACTATCTAGGTGGTCTGCTTTTGGTAGGTCTATAGGCAGGTAGTCTCTCTATTATTTTTGTCTGATATTCAGGAAAGATTTGCACAAATGGAAAATGCCCATCATTTGCAATGTGGTCTTTGGACCTGGTTGGGTTAGGGTTATGGACATGGCTGGGTTAGGGTTATGTTTGGACATGGCTGTATGGACATGGCTGGGTTAGGGTTAGGGTTATGTTTGGACATGGCTGTATGGACATGGCTGGGTTAGGGTTAGGTTTATGTTTGGATGTGACTGTTTGGACATGGTTGTTTGGACATGTCATCATTTTATCGTCTGCATGTACATTTAAATATCTGCTTTTCGGTCATACTAAATGGCACACACTGTTTCTTTCCCAAAATTGCTTTTAGTTTTTTTGGTAAATTACATTATATATTTTGTAAATTACATTAGAAATCCCTTTGCATGACCTCACAATTACCGCTCACAATTTCACCAACTAATGTAGGGACACCCTGTTTTGCATATTTATTCAAGAATTACCATCTGTGTGTTTTTTACACATCTGTGCATCTTTCAGTAACTTTCAGTGCTGTGTTTACGTACAGATGGGTGTGATCCTGGTAACCACAAATTCCTTTCATTGTCTTTCCTTTTTCTGAACTTTTATCAGTCACACCTCAGAAGAGTATCTGCTAAGTATTGAAAAAGTGAAACATATTTATACAAACTGTACCATTACAAAACCCCCAGAAAAAAATGTTTTGGCACAAAGTCAGAGTGTAGTGCCAATTGACTGTATTTATCATGGTCTCCTTCAGGTCACCCACCCCTTACCCCCCTCCCTGCTGTATTTATCTCTCAGCGCGGGCTTGGCAGTGATGTGCTTTTCCCAGCCTTTACCACAAGCAGAAAGCAGCCTTTTCAGACAGCCAGTGATGGACACTTTATTAAAAGAGGCAGACCTTTTTGAGAAGCTGGCCCCTCTCTCCTCTTCTCTCTCAGTCTGCCCCCAATCTGTCCCATTGTGCCTGAGCCTCAGTCTTTAAAATGCCCCCTGCTGTGCGCTTTGTCACTGTAAGTCACCTCCCCAGACCCTCTCAGAATACACTTTTTCATATAAAACCTCTGGTATTTGGGAAACATGTCTCAGAAAACTATTGTCTGTCTATCAGAAAATAAGAGAATAGGAGAGAGAAGAGGGTCAGTGAAAGACAGGAGTGGAGGGGGTTTGGGGGAATAAGGAGGGAGGGAAACAGAGAGGAGAGTATAGTAGATTTGGGGGTGAAAAAGGGGGAGGTTGAAGGCATCAAACAGAAGCAAAAAAGGATAGAGTCAGAGGAGTGTTATCACAGCCTGCTTCAGTGTGGGACTCCTGATAGAGATGGTGTGTGTTCCCCGAAAGATAAACTCTGGGCCCCCGCCCCCGCCCTCCTTTACCCCCCACACCCCCCACTCACGCACGGCTGGCCCACAAAGTGTGCTTTTGGGAGGGATGGGCCCTGCACCCCAGCACCCAGTCCCAGCACTCACTCTGGGGGAACAGGACAAGACAACCAGCACTCCAGGGGAACCAGAGAGAGGGAGAGAGCGAGGGAAAGAGGGGAGAAGGGAAAGGGTGCAAACCAACATGCCGGCCAAGATTGTCGCCTGTGGAGTGAGTAGGACCTCTCTCTATCTGTGTACTGACATTGTGCCTTATTCACACCTTCACCTCCCTGTCTGCCTGTCTGTAAATGTGAAGGAACATTTTGCACCTTTGTGTGTGCACATGTGTGTATGTGTGTGTGCCTTTTTGCGTGTGTCTTTGTGTGTATTTGTGAGTCTGTGTGCGCGTTTGTGTGTGTATGTGTGCGCGCATGCGTTTGTGTGTGCGTTTGTGTGTGCGTGTGTGCATGCGTATGTGTGTGTGCACGTTTGTGTGTGTGTGTGCATGTATGTCTTGTTTCAAGTTTCAACTCTTTGGATGCCAAGGTCCCTGTGAATTTTCATTAAAATATGTTACCAGCTAAAATGTACAATGCACGACATGAAAAAAAGATTTTTTTTTAATATTACTAAAAACATGATTCAGTTGCCAGTGATATATTAATTATCTTCAGTAATTTTACTGGTGAATAAAGGGTCGAAATTATTATTATAACAAATTATATGTCTGCAATCTGCTGTGATCATAATAACAGTAAAAAATATATCACAGCAGCAATAAGTTAAAATTAAAAGATGACAGAAATAAATAAATCCATACATACAGTAAATAAGTAATCAAAGGGAAATTAAATATATGCAAATTCAATAAAAATATTAACAGATTACAGTACAAATAAAAATATTCAGTCAAGCACTGCAAAAGTACGCCTGCAGAAATGATCTGAAAGACACAATATAAAAGCAAGGCTTAACACAGCAGATCCAGTATGGGCGGGAGTCTGTTTGGGTGTCTAGGTTAGGGTTGGGGTTCGGGACAGGCCTGAGTGTGTGATATGGAGTTTGCATTGTTGTGATGTGGTCAGAGCCAGGCTATGTGATGTAAGGTGTTCTTGCAGCTTAAACACTATCATATCATACCTCACAGCTTAAACACAGCTGGTCCCAGGCATTTCAGATAAGGGATACTCAACCTGTACATTAAACTTACATAATGTTGTATTTGTGACAAAAAACAATAAACCGCCAAACAAACCATAATTCTGTCAATCTCAAGAGGGTTCAAGTTTAAGGGAAAAAAAAAATATTTTATTCAGGCAGCTGTGTATTTGGACCTTTTATTTCCCCATATTCCTGCAGATGGAGACTATCTACTTATTTTTTTTAATATTTCATACCTCTTCATGCCATATTCTCCGCACCTGCTATTCTCTGTATCTGCACCTGGTAGACTGTTCAGGTTATGTGTAGAGAGAGGGGGTGATGCGGGGGTGATGCAGGAGGAGAGAGAGAGAGAGAGAGAGGGCGATGCAGGAGGAGAGAGAGAGAGAGAGAGAGAGGGCGATGCAGGAGGAGAGAGAGAGGGGGTGATGCAGGAGGAGAGAGAGAGAGAGGGGGTGATGCAGAGGGAGGGAGAGAGAGAGAGGGCGATGCAGGAGGAGGAGAGAGAGAGAGAGGGCGATGCAGGAGGAGAGAGAGAGAGAGAGAGAGGGCGATGCAGGAGGAGAGAGAGGGGGGTGATGCAGGAGGAGGAGAGAGATGCAGGAGGAGAGAGAGAGAGGGGGTGATGCAGGAGGAGAGAGAGAGGGTGATGCAGGAGGAGGAGAGAGAGGGGGGTGATGCAGGAGGAGAGAGAGGGCGATGCAGGAGAGAGAGAGAGAGGGTGATGCAGGAGGAGAGAGAGGGGGGTGATGCAATGCAGGAGGAGAGAGAGGAGGAGGGGGTGATTCAGGAGGAGAGAGAGAGGGGGAGCAATGCAGGAGGAGAGAGAGAGGGGTGATGCAGGAGGAGAGAGAGAGGGGGAGCAATGCAGGAGGGGAGAAAGAGGGAGTGATTCAGGAGGAGAGAGAGAGAGAGAGCAATGCAGGAGGAGAGAGAGAGAGAGGGAGTGATTCAGGAGGAGAGAGAGAGAGGGGAGCAATGCAGGAGGAGAGAGAGAGGGAGTGATTCAGGACGAGAGAGAGAGGGGGGAGCAATGCCGGAGGAGAGAGAGAGGGGAGCAATGCAGGAGGAGAGAGAGAGGAGTGATTCAGGAGGAGAGAGAGAGGGAGCGATTCAGGAGGAGAGAGAGAGGGGGAGCAATGCAGGAGGAGAGAGAGAGAGAGAGAGTGATTCAGGAGGAGAGAGAGAGAGGGAGCAATGCAGGAGGAGAGAGAGAGGAGTATTGAGGGACTGTGGGAACAAATCAATTTAGCAGTAGTGCAAGTCAGCAGAAAATGAAATGAAAATGATGTTTTTAAACATCTGCAGGAATTTCCATCTGCAGGAGGGAGAGTGGGTCCCTCCTCCTTTCACCCAGCTTCACACATACATCACGTATGCTGCATGTATCAGTATGTAAATTAAAGCAATCATTTTTTTCTTGGGAATAAAAATACACTGTCATGGAAGAGTGATTCAATAATATAGCATTGAAGTGCACAGACTCTTCTGTACCGTACATCTCTGTTGCAACTAAGTGTCTGCTGAAGCGATTTTTGGTCCTTTTTTTGCTGCGGTTTGTGAAAATTGGGGAACATTGTCAAATATTTACGACCTGCACCTGGTGCTGCCCCTGCTGTTTTTAATTTCAGTCTCGCAGGTGTGTGTGTGTGTGTGAGTGTGTGTGCTCTGTATGTGTGTGTGTTTGTGTGTGAGTGGTGTGTGTATGTGCACTCCCCATTCCTCCTTGCCCTGTAGATTTGCAGAGTCAGCATGCTATTGGCGCTTTAGCACACTAGCACAGACTAACATCCACATGCTGCTGCTGTCAGCACTTCAGCACATTAGCACAGGCTAACATCCACACACTGCAGCTTTCAGCACTTCAGCACGTTAGCACAGGCTAACATCCACACACTGCAGCTTTCAGCACTTCAGCACGTTAGCACAGGCTAACATCCACACACTGCAGCTGTTAGCACTTCAGCACATTAGCACAGGCTAACATCCACACACTGCAGCTGTCAGCACGTTAGCACAGGCTAACATCCACACACTGCAGCTGTTAGCAGCTTAGTGCTAATATCTATTTTCCTCCTTAATGCTAAGATTGAGATTGCTATCAGAAGGTCACATGTCACTTGAACAGGCCAATTGAAGCTTCTTCCTCATATCATCGTCATCTTTCTCTCCTCACCTGTGTGGTCAGTTTGATTTGTGGCTGGGGTATTTTTTATTTATTTATTTATTTATTTTGGTGGTTAAATTGTCAGATATGTAAATCAGAGGTTTCCAGCTTGATTCCCTGGTAGAGTGCTGCCATTGTTCTTTTAAACAAGGAACTTCCCCTCAGCTCTGAGGACACTTTTTTCATTTAGTTCACTACTGTTATCCTGTTTTCTCTGATTGTGTGATATATCTCTAAATCAGTCTGTGCTTTGGAATATGAGAAAATTCTTCTGTCGTCCATGAAGCAATTTGAAAATGAGAAGAGAGAAACTGAGGCAGAGATGTTTGTGTTTGAGGGTGTTTAGCATCCTCTGTTGTTGGTAGTATCACTGCACAGAATTTACTTGGCCCTGTGGTACATTTTGGTTTCATTGACCAGCAACTTTGAAACATCTCCAACTTTCCCTGCCATTGCAAAGCTAGCATTAGCAGTGTGACAGGTTTATACCAGGAGCAATTGCAAAGCTAGCATTAGCAGTGTGACAGGTTTTGCGAACAAGTGAACCAGAGCTGTTGACAGAGACATTGAAATTCCTGGAAGTTTCATATGGTCAGATCTTTTATGGAGACTTAAATAGTTCCTCTGTGGTTACAGTTTTCCGTTGGGAACTAGTGGGAACCTTTTAAAAGCCTTAAGTAGGTCATTTATGTTACTTGATGTATATAATTGATGTATATTCATTGTATAGATGTATATAATTGATGTATATTCATTGTATAGATGTATATAATTGTGATATAGACTGCCAAGAGATTCCAACTATGCAGATTTCACAGTAATCATATCATCATTGCTATTATCATTACATTACATTACATTACATTATTATAGGCATTTGGCAGACGCTCTTATCCAGAGCGACTTACAACACAAAGTGCATTTCTTAGGGAACAAGATTTTATAAAGTGCTAGGGGAGGGTACATGTCTCAAGTGCCAGTAGGGTTAGACGGGCTGAACCCTAATGATGACCTGTTGAGGGAAAAAGAAAAACATAAGCAATAATTAATAAACAATAGCACTGGTACAACAATTGAATAACCCTAAGGTAGCTGCAGCAAAAAACTAAGGCTAAGTAGAAGAGCTAGGGAGAGAAGGAGAGAGGTGCATCCTGAAGAGGTGAGTCTTCAGTCTGCGCTTGAAGGTGGGCAGACTATCTGCTGTTCTGACCTCCGTGGGAAGGTCATTCCACCAGCGGGAGCCAGAACAGACAGCAGACGTGACCGGGAAGTGCAGGCGTTGAGAGGAGGGGCACCAGGCGCTGAAGACGCAGAACGAAGTGCACGGGCAGGCGTGTAGGGTCTGATAAGCTTCTGAAGATAGGACGGGCCGTCCCCTTAGCAGCCTGGAAGGCAAGCACCAAAGTCTTGAATCTGATGCGAGCCGAGACAGGTAGCCAATGGAGGTCGGCGAGGAGGGGAGTGACGTGGGTGCGTCTGGGAAGGTTGAAGACCAGACGAGCAGCAGCATTCTGGATGAGCTGCAAAGGTCGGATGGAAGATGCTGGAAGGCCAGCAAGGAGTGAGTTGCAGTAGTCCAGGCGGGAGAGAACCGTCGCTTGGACAAGCAGCTGTGTGGAGTAGGTGGTGAGGAAGGGGCGGATTCTCCTGATGTTATACAGGAAGAATCTGCACGCCCGACTCACCGCTGCGATGTTCTCGGAGAGGGTCAGCTTGTTGTCGAAGACCACTCCGAGGTTCTTAGCACAGGAAGATGGTGACAGGATGGTGTCACCAAGGGAGATGGAGAGGTCCAGTGATGGAGAAGATGGCGCAGGAAAGAAGAGGAGCTCTGACTTGTCTGGGTTGAGCTTAAGATGGTGGGTGTCCATCCAGCTCTGAATATCCCGGAGACAAGCAGAGATCCGAGCGGAGACCTGTGAGTCAGAGGGAGAGAATGAGAGAAAGAGTTGGGTGTCATCGGCATAACAATGATAGGACAAGCCATGAGCAGAGATGACAGGTCCAAGAGAACGGGTATAGAGAGTGAAGAGCAGTGGACCAAGAACAGAGCCTTGAGGAACTCCTGTGGCAAGCGGATGGGGTGCCGATACTGCACCGTCCCAGGCAACCTGAAAGGAGCGACCAGAAAGGTAGGACTCAATCCAGCCAAGGACGGTGCCACGGATCCCCAAAGCAGCCAGCGAGGACAGGAGGATGGAGTGGTTAACTGTGTCGAAGGCAGCCGAAAGGTCCAGGAGAATAAGAACTGAAGAAAGGGAGGCTGCCCATGCAGTGTGGAGAGCTTCACTGACAGAGAGAAGAGCAGTCTCAGTCGAGTGACCGGGTCTGAAGCCAGAAATGTTGAGTGGCTGTCCTTAGTTCTTCACTAACGTTAGTTAGCCAGCTACCATTATAGTTGTGGCATGGGTTAACCAATTTTAGCTACCTTTGATACATTTAAGTCATTATATAGCTTTCTATCTAAAAAGCTGAATGGTGCATTTCAATATGTTTATTTCTTTGAGTAGTTTATCAGGTTGGTAAGCATAGATAAGTAACTAGCTAAAGATATTATCACTGTCTAACCATGTTTTTTACACCTCATCCCTAATGCTATTCCTACCTGTTAAGTAAACTGAATGTTAACTGTTATTTTGACTGACAAATATATAACAGGCCATACTGATGCATCGTCATAGAGTTATACTATCCCTATCCAGCCACGTATTCAAGGTTTCTGAAATATTGAATGCACTAGGTGGTAATGTTAGCTGACCAAATGTTACAACTGCAGGAAACCTTAATTGGTGTTAAACATTAAAAAGATGCATAAAATTGACCATTCTTTTTCTCATCCTATTATATTTTCTTCAACAAATACCTCACTGATAGCAATCATCGCTTTTGACTGGCTACTGTTAGGGACTATTCGCATCTCCATGAGCAGCTGAGGCAACTCTTCTCTATCAGCAGCTCTGAAGTGATCCATCTTGTTGTGTAGAACATTTTGTCAGCACTCAGCGAGGGGACTCAAATAGCCTCTAGTGTATCCTAATGTTTTTGATCTCTATCTTCACATGATGCTGCTTGTGTTCTTGGAAACCACACACTGAGACCAATTTAAATGAATTTCAGCATTTAAAAAGGACTGGCACATTGCAAGCCATGACTCTTGTTGGTATGCCGCTGTAGATGTAATCTGTTGTTTATTGGGGTGAGTTCTAGGAAGTGCTAGAGGCCTAGCTGTTAGGTACTGGGTGTGTACAAATACTGTTTACCACATGCAGAGGTTTACTTGCTAAAGATGAATAAATTTCACATTATGCTTTATTTGTGTAATACACAAGAGAAATAATGAAGAAAAAAGGCACTCAGGTAAGGTAAATCATGTTAAATGTACCTTCTCAGCTTCACCCCAAATTGCTTGGGCTCAGTTCCCAATGTATCCAGTCCCTGATGATGCCCATGTGGCCATTGTGACCCAAGAGGACCTGATTGGAGCAAATCCACCCTACACACAGCACAGCGATTTCACAGACCCTCCTGGGAGAGAGAGGGGAGGAGAGAGCAGCAGAGAGAGGTATAGGTGCATGGAAGATGGGGAAGGCCAGAGAGAGAAAGAAAGACAGACAGACAGTCAAGGGGAATGAAACGGTTTCCAATATTACAGAGAGGAAGGAGGGCCAGTGCAGACAGGCTGAAAGAGAGGAGCTGAAGAGAGGGAGAGAGAGGGAGAGGGGGTGATGCAGGAGGAGAGAGAGAGAGTGGGGGACAGGGCTGTCTGCATGTGCGCCATTGTTGGACAGCAACCTTGACCAATCATAGCGACAGTCACCATGGCAGCCAGGGGGATTAGTACCTGGGGTGGGGGTGGTTATGGAAAAATGTTGTTGGGAAAAGACATGAACCCTGTTCCCAGATCCACACATGTGCACATGCACACACACACACACACACACACACACACACATATATATACATGTATGCAACACAATATTGTGCAAAATAATGGCTCATTGATTTGCTGAAATCATGAAAGGTGGTTTGTGTTATTTTCAGGGGGTGAAGTGTGAGTGTGGGAGGATGCAGCCACGCAATTCTCTGGCTTGTGTTGTCGGGGAAACTATAACAGGTTTTTGTAGCAGTTGAAGTCTTTCCAGGGAGCTGCAAGTTCTGTAGTGGGTGGAGCCTGTTGCTAGGGAGCTGTTTACAAGGCTGATAAGAGCTGATGTCATAGCTGGGTGGGCCAGAGGGCTGTGATGAGGAGGTGAGAGAGCTGGGTTAGGCGTGGTGCTGGGGAATAACCCTCAGTCTTTATCTCTGTACAGCACAGACACGCACACTCACACACATGCATGCATGTACCCACTGCAAACTTAAATTCATATTCATGTAATTTTGGATGAATACAAAGCTTGCATCATTTATTTTGTCATGACAGTATGTTATGTCTCTTTGCTTAATATATTTTATGCAAACTCCATGTCAGCAAAATTTTAATATAAACCTAAATATAAATTCCAACTTTATTATATCATTAAACAAAACAATGTCTTTATGTACTCATGTAGTTTTAAACATGAGTGCATTACCATGTATCATTTCCCACATATAATTCACATTATCAGACAAATAATTGGTAGAAATCACTATGTCAGTTTGTGGTTGCCCATAAATTTGTAGGGCCTCTGTGTGGAGCTGTACTTGTTTTGCAATGTTTTGAGGTCAGGGCCTTGTGACCCCTATGTGTCCTGAGCAGCAGAGGAGTAGTACACAGGGCAGGGTGGGGGCAGGGTGGGTGGTTGGTTGCCAGCATGGGGAGATTCATGGGGAGGTTAATGACAGGGTCAGTAACGGGGTGAAGTCATGCAGGAGTTTCCTAAGTTGCAGTAGCAGCAGAGAGTGTGGCACTCTCCACATGGGCTGGGCCTGTTTTTAGGGAGGGGAGCTCAGGGTGGGTGTCTGGTGACAGTGAGAGCGTTCTTAGTGAGGAATGGTTATGGGGTTCTTGGCCACAGGTTCAGCTGTGACTGGTTAGGACAGAACTTTTCTGCAGGAGGCCCAGGCATGTGAGGGTATCCATGGAGTTGCCATGCCAACACAAAGCATGTGCCTATGCATGGTGTATGCGTGTGTGCGCATGCCCTGCCAGGTCTGTTTGCATAAGCTGCAGTGTTAAAATGCTTAGTGAGTAAGCATAGCCTCAGTCAGCTTCACACATACACACATTACACACAATAACACACCTAAGAAACACTCATACACACACCTTACACACACACACACACACACACACAATCATACACACATTACAAACACTCATACATCACTCAATTTGTGTGAAATGCTTACTAACAGTGTGAGAGGGCGCTTTATGTTTGATGTGTCAAAGGCACAGTCTGAGCCATAAATATGCTGTTTATAATATGCTATGTTTTAATAGTTGTAAAGTCTAGGAGCAGGATTGTGTTTACATTGGTTTGACATTGATTGTCATATATGAAAGTGTACTACATTTGTTCTTTTGCTCTCATTATGAATTGTTAGTGCTCTTGCTTGTTATGTTTCTAGTGTCTTCAGGCACCCTTTGGTGCATGACACTTTGAAAATAAATTACTACTTCTACTACATACACACACCTTACATACACACACTCATACACATACTTACATACACCTTACACACACACAGACATACTCATACTCACACACACACACACACACACACACACACCTTGGAACAACCCATGGAAGTCTTGCCCAGGCAAATTTAGCAGGGATGTCATTCACAGGTGTGTGTAAGCATGAGAAAAGAGTGTGTGAGCCTGAAGCAGAATGGAGTGGGAGGGAGAGGGGGGGTTAGCTTTCAGAGAGAGTGTATGTGTGTGTGAGTGCATGTGTGTGTGTGTGAGAGAGTGTATATATGTGTGTGTGTGTGTGTGTGTGAGTGCGTGTGTGTGTGTGTGAGTGTATATGCGTGTGTGAGTGTGTATGAGTGTGTGAATGTGTGTGTGTGTGTGTGTGTGTGTGTGTGTGTGTGTGTGTGTGTGTGTGTGTGTGTGTGTGTGTGTGTGTGTGTGTGTGTGTGTGTGTGTGTGTGTTTCTGTGAGAGGACAAGCAATTAGCAGCTCTCTTCCCCTCTCCCTTTCTCTATTTATCTCTGACAAACAGCTGTATGTGTGTTTACACACAGAGCAGCCTGACCCTTAGGACCTTTCCCACAAGTGTACCCCAGAAACAGTGTAACAACAGTTATGCCATCCATCACTTGCTTGGTGGTTGTCAGCTTTGGGGCTGGAGTCTGGGGTGCAGGAGATCTGGAGCTGCTTTCAGCTTCATTTGGGATATTGCCATGCTAGAAACACACTAAGAACATAATAGGCAAATACTTGGGACAAGCTAGGGACACAGTGGGGGCACAATAGGGACATGCAAACTTCAGAACTGGGGCAGTTTGCAGAGGCATGACATAATTTGACACACACTGCTTTAGAATGTTGGAGTGTGCATTGCTGTAGAGTGTTGGAGTGCGCATTGCTGTAGAGTGTTGGAGTGTGCACTGCTGTAGAGTGCTGGAGTGTGCATTGCTGTCATGTTGGAGTGTGCACTGCTGTAGAGTGTTAGAGTGTGCACTGCTGTAGAGTGTTAGAGTGTGCACTGCTGTAGAGTGCTGGAGTGTGCATTGCTGTCATGTTGGAGTGTGCACTGCTGTAGAGTGTTAGAGTGTGCACTGCTGTAGAGTGCTGGAGTGTGCATTGCTGTCATGTTGGAGTGTGCACTGCTGTAGAGTGTTAGAGTGTGCACTGCTGTAGAGTGTTGGAGTGTTGCACTGCTGTAGAGTGCTGGAGTGTGCATTGCTGTCATGTTGGAGTGTGCACTGCTGTAGAGTGTTAGAGTGTGCACTGCTGTAGAGTGCTGGAGTGTGCATTGCTGTCATGTTGGAGTGTGCACTGCTGTAGAGTGTTAGAGTGTGCACTGCTGTAGAGTGTTAGAGTGTGCATTGCTGTAGAGTGTTAGAGTGTGCACTGCTGTAGAGTGTTAGAGTGTGCATTGCTGTAGAGTGTTAGAGTGTGCACTGCTGTAGAGTGTTAGAGTGTGCACTGCTGTAGAGTGTTGGAGTGTGCATTGCTGTAGAGTGTTAGAGTGTGCACTGCTGTAGAGTGCTGGAGTGTGCATTGCTGTCATGTTGGAGTGTGCACTGCTGTAGAGTGTTGGAGTGTGCATTGCTGTCATGTTGGAGTGTGCACTGCTGTAGAGTGTTGGAGTGTGCATTGCTGTCATGTTGGAGTGTGCACTGCTGTAGAGTGTTGGAGTGTGCAATGCTGTAGAGTGTTGGAATGTGCACTACTGTAGAGTGCTGGAGTGTACATTGCTGTCATGTTGGAGTGTGCACTGCTGTAGAGTGTTAGAGTGTGCACTGCTGTAGAGTGTTGGAGTGTGCACTGCTGTAGAGTGTTGGAGTGTGCATTGCTGTCATGTTGGAGTGTGCACTGCTGTAGAGTGTTAGAGTGTGCACTGCTGTAGAGTGTTGGAGTGTGCATTGCTGTAGTGTTGGAGTGTGCACTGCTGTAGAGTGTTAGAGTGTGCACTGCTGTAGAGTGTTGGAGTGCGCATTGCTGTAGTGTTGGAGTGTGCACTGCTGTAGAGTGTTAGAGTGTGCACTGCTGTAGAGTGTTGGAGTGCGCATTGCTGTAGAGTTTTGGAGTGTGCACTGCTGTAGAGTGTTAGAGTGTGCATTGCTGTCATGTTGGAGTGTGCACTGCTGTAGAGTGTTAGAGTGTGCACTGCTGTAGAGCGTTGGAGTGCGCATTGCTGTAGAGTGTTAGAGTGTGCATTGCTGTCATGTTGGAGTGTGCACTGCTGTAGAGTGTTAGAGTGTGTACTGCTGTAGAGTGTTGGAGTGTGCACTGCTGTAGAGTGTTGGAGTGCGCATTGCTGTAGTGTTAAAGTACACACCACAGTAGAGTGTAAGAATGCAGATTATGTACACTCAAGGGAGGGACTGAGTTTGAGAGAGAAAAACAAAGGGAAAGGGGGTGAGCACAAGGGGAGGGGGATGAGATAGAGAGAGGGAGTTTGCCGCAGTCTGAGCCTCCCTCTAATTACATGCTGCACAAGCCATCCTGTCTCATCCTGTTCCAGAACTGAGGGTGAGTCAGGCCATATGCACACGCACACTCACTGCAAAACACACACACATACTCACTGCAAAACACACACACACACACACACTCACTGCAAAACACACAGACACACACACACACACTCACTGCAAAACACACACACACACAGCAAAACACACACACATGCACACTCACTGCAATACACACACACACACACACTGCAAAACACACACACACACACTCTCTGCAATACACACACACACTCACACACACTCACATACTGCAAAACACATGCACACTCACTGCAATACACACACACACACACACTCACTGCAATACACACACACACACACTGCAAAACACACACACTCACACACACATACACACTCACTGCAAAACACACGCATACTCACTGCAAAACACACACACACACACACTGCAAAACACACACACACACACTGCAAAACATACACACACACACACTCACTGCAAAACACACACACACGCATACTCACTGCAAAACACACACACGCATACTCACTGCAAAACACACACACACACTGCAAAACATACACACACACACACTCACACACACACACGCACACGCATACACACTGCAAAACACACACACACACTGCAAAACATACACACACACACTCACACACACTGCAAAACACACACACACACACACCGCAAAACATACACACACACTCACACACACACATACACTGCAAAACATACACACACACACACTCACACACTGCAAAACACACACACACACTGCAAAACATACACACACACACGCACACACACACTGCAAAACACACACACACACACTGCAAAACATACACACTCACACACACACACACTCACACACACTCACATACTGCAAAACACACGCATACTCACTGCAAAACATACACACACACACTCACACACACACTGCAAAACATACACACACACTCACACACACTCACATACTGCAAAATACATGCACATTCACTGCAAAAAGCATACACACACACTCACACTCACTGACTGCAAAACACATACACACACTCACACACACACACACTCTGCAAAACACACACACTCACATACTGCAAAACACATGCACACTCACTGCAAAAACCATACACACACACACTCAAACACTGCAAAACACACACACACACACTCACACACACCGCATAACACATACACACACACTCACACACTGCAAAACACATACACACACACACACACACTCTGCAAAACACACACACTCACATACTGCAAAACACATGCACACTCACTGCAAAAAGCATACATACACACACTCAAACACTGCAAAACACACACACACACACACACACACACTCACACACACCGCAAAACACATACACACACACTCACACACTGCAAAACATACACACACTCTGCAAAACACACACACACTCACATACTGCAAAACACATGCACACTCACTGCAAAAAGCATACACACACTGCAGAACACACTCATACACACACACATGCACACACATACACACACTTAAAAACACATTTGAAAAGAACCACATGCACACACTGTAGAACACAGTCACAAAGAGTTACATGCTGCAGAAACGTTTGTAAATACTGAACCATATGATGGATACAGGTCGAAAATATTTACCCAGTTTTAATTGAATCATTGATGTGCCCCATAACAAAAGAAATATTAAAGTAATATTTAAATTTCAGACATATATCTTCCCAGATTACTTTGGATTTCATATATGGTCAAGTTCGTATAACTGGACAATAAACTACTTAACAGTATATTGTGTTGGTGGGTGTAAGCATATTAATGTGGGTGTAAGCATATTAATGTGGGTGTAAGCATGTTAATGTGGGTGTAAGCATATTAATGTGGGTGTAAGCATATGAATGTGGGTGTAAGCATATTAATGTGGGTGTAAGCATGTTAATGTGGGTGTAAGCATATTAATGTGGGTGTAAGCATATTAATGTGGGTGTAAGCATGTTAATGTGGGTGTAAGCATGTTAATGTGGGTGTAAGCATATTAATGTGGGTGTAAGCATATTAATGTGCGTGTAAGCATATTAATGTGGGTGTAAGCATATTAATGTGGGTGTAAGCATATTAATGTGCGTGTAAGCATATTAATGTGGGTGTAAGCATATTAATGTGGGTGTAAGCATGTTAATGTGCGTGTAAGCATATTAATGTGGGTGTAAGCATATTAATGTGGTGTAAGCATATTAATGTGCGTGTAAGCATATTAATGTGGGTGTGTTTGCATATTAATGTGGGTGTAAGCATATTAATGTGGGTGTAAGCATATTAATGTGGGTGTCTTTGCATATTAATGTGGGTGTAAGCATATTAATGTGGGTGTGTTTGCATATTAATGTGGGTGTAAGCATGTTAATGTGGGTGTAAGCATATTAATGTGGGTGTAAGCATATTAATGTGGGTGTAAGCATATTAATGTGGGTGTGTTTGCATATTAATGTGGGTGTAAGCATATTAATGTGGGTGTGTTTGCATTGTCACAAAGCAGCTGTGCATAGATGACAGGCCTGAGCCCCCCCACTGGGCCAACCTGCACAGTTTATAGTTTATAAGTACTTGCATTGTTTACTGTATTGCTTATTTATTTTTAATTTTGTATTGTTTATTTTGTACAGTGTCCTGTTCATTTTATTTTATTGTTTATTTTATAGTATTGTATAGTTTTATAGTATTGTTTATTGTATTGTTTTTATATATATATATATATTTTTTTTTTTTTTTTTTTTTCGCTGCCTTGTGTGTACTACTGTTTTTATACTACTGTAACTGCTGCAATTTCCCTTGGGATAAATAAAGTTTCTATCTATCTATCTATCTATCTATCTATCTATCTAAAGAATAATGAATTGTACAAATAGTATTTAAATGTATGTTTGTGGATGTGTTGATGTTCTTTCTGTCTCTGACTCTCAAGTCAGTTGGAATGAAATACATGTTCAATAATATAAACAGTAACAAATATTTTATTGTTATGCGCAATGCAAACAACATGTGTCAAACTACATAGTAATAAAACATTTGCATATATGTGTGTGTGTGTGTGTGTGTGTGTGTGTGTGTGTGTGTGTGTGTGTGTGTGTGTGTGTGTGTGTGTGTGTGTGTGTGTGTGTGTGTGTGTGTGTTATATGGATAATTATATAATCATTACATTTTGAAATATGTGTCCTTCTTAGGCGGACGCTGCCACCAGCTTCCTCCGGGCTGCCCGCTCTGGGAATCTGGACAAAGCCCTTGATCACATAAAGAATGGGATTGACATCAACACAGCCAATCAGGTGAGAGATCCACCACACTGCACATACCTCATAGCCAATAGCTGAAGTGGGACAGCACTCTGGTTTTATTGCAATGTGCTGGAAATCTCTTCTTTCCAATTAAAATTAGGTCAAGGTTTGCCCATGTTAGGCTCACTGGACTGAAATCAGTAGATACCGTTCTGTGAACTGACTCCAAGTCCAAAATAAACAAATATAGAAGTGCATTCACCTTATTAAAATGTGCATTAGTGCCAGACCAGTCCGTAATCATGTAACAACACTAAACCACTATCATTCCTTCATTCATTTAGCAGACACTCTCATCCTGAGCAGCTCATAGTTTGGGAGAACTTAAGTGCATCCGTGGATGGGGCCTGGCCTCTTGGCTGTAATAGTGTGGGCAGCATCACATCTTTGCAATGCTGAGCAGTTATAGTAATTGTAAGAATGGTTATCTTGCTAAAGTGTCTGTATCTCTGATATTAAAAGGAAATGCAAAAAAGGTTAGTGTGAAAAGTCGGTGCCGAACTAAGGTCGAATCCACAATTAGTAACGTTTTAAATGTGAGGCTGGAGAATGTTACTCAAATGAATTATTAATGTTGCAGAAAAATTGCAACGTTAGAAAAGATAATCACCAGGGAACAATAACATATCTATCACAATTTAAGATCTAAGAATTATTTGAGCTTCATTGTTGACAGGATCACCAAGAAAAGGACACACCATGTCCGACAACCAGGGTTCGAGTTGAGGGGGGATATGGGGGGATGCCATCCACCTTGGAAAAAATCTTGCCCACAACAATCACCCTTGTAAAATATTCTTCTCCCTTTCCTTTTCTTTAATGGAATTAGCTATGCTATTCATCGCCTAATCGCGAAAAGACGAAACCTCAGCGATATTTAAATGTCAATCTTACGTTATTTGCGCTCCAGTTTGTGTTGTTTTGTATCCTCTGTGCCCTTGTGGCTTTTGAATGCTTATTGCTTATTTGCTTGAAGCCTGAGAATGCATGCCTCTCATTGGCTAATGCAACGTCACCGGTTCAGCAGAACCTTTGAAGTTTATTAGTAAAGAAGAAGAAAATGACAGGTGAATTGATAACCAGTCTCATGTATTATTAATAAATAATATGTCCCTTATGTAACAATAATAACAGATAATAACATGTTCAAGTATTCTATAATATCTCACAGCCTACTACGCCGCGGCGAGTGCAAGGTGGGCTAATAATACCTCTACTCACCATGGCAACGCACACACGGTCTTTGCCACAGCACGTGTTCTGGTTAACCAGGAATGTTGGCGCTAAACAACGCTCTGCTCTCATGTTCATCAGCTCATATACCTCGCAAAGTGATTGTAGTGCGAGCCTTTTCCAAACAAATCCCATTTACAAACGCAGCTACATGTTAGCATACTAATTAATTTATTTGGTTAGTTATACTTGGTAATAAAAACAAGACAATTTTAAGTTATTCCTGGTAAATAATGTATAGGATTCATGTGAACAAAGTCCATTTATAAAAGTAGTATTTATAAATGTATAAATGTTCTTTGTAGCCTACCAGTTGTTATTTCCTTCCAATTATTTTTTAATGCTTATTAATTATTACCAGGTCACTGACCCTATGGCAATGCAGAGCACAGTCTAGTGGATTATTATTGACAGTCATTTTTCAGTTGTATGATCTTTCATTGTTTTTAAAATGTAGCACGATTGTATGTATTTATTTCTATTCACATTTTTCAGTTAATTTTTCACGAAAATATTCTTCTGAAAGATTACTGTCTCTATCAGCTCATGCCTCTCCATACAAAACCAAAAACAGAGAGTCAGGCCACTGGATATGCCCATATTAAGCCTTGAAATTTGACATGCAACATTTCTGCATCAAATATCAAACAGGATTTTAGTAAAATGACAGCCCTAGCTACATTCCATCAAATGTACTCTGCAATTCCTCCAAAAATTGTTTTTAAGACCCAAATTTATACACTGTTCCCTCAAAACTGTGGTTTAGTGATAAAAGCAGGAAGTGCATGCTGGCCTAACCCTAACCTAAACCATGAACCAGCTCATCTCAGCTGAGTTTAAATGACTCACTTACTTACTTTGGGATGCATTTCTTTTAAGTATGTCTGGCATGATTATTTTAGTACAATCTAGTGTTCTAGCTCTGGCAGAAGTGTAGTGTAGTGACTGTAGAGCCCACCCACAGGCCTCCTGTCTGACAGACAGGTATGGAGGTGAGTAGCACAGGTAAGGTGGGCAGTGCTTAGCACGCCCTGTGGAAGTGGGGCAGGACGAGCACCCTCACACCAAAGTCTCTTCAGTCCTGCTGCTTAACCCTGACGGCCAAGTCACAGGGAGCCCCTTAGGGGCCGTGGAGGGCAAGGCGGACAGCAGCAGCATACCAGATTAATGTCCATCTCTACCACGATGCAGCTCTATTCACTGGCAGCCCTCACACAGGACATAGGACTCCTTTTCAGCACACCTCATCACCACATACAGGGCCCTCACAGAGCCCAACACACCACATACAGGACCCTCACAGAGCCCAACACACCACATACAGGACCCTCACAGAGCCCAACACATCACATACAGGGCCCTCACAGAGCCCCCAACACACCACAAACACGGCCCTCACAGAGCCCAACACACCACAAACAAGGCCCTCACAGAGCCCAACACACCACATACAGGGCCCTCACAGAGCCCAACACACCACAAACAGGGCCCTCACAGAGCCCAACACACCACAAACAGGACCCTCACAGAGCCCAACACACCACATACAGGACCCTCACAGAGCCCAACACACCACATACAGGGCCCTCACAGAGCCCAACACACCACAAACAGGGCCCTCACAGAGCCCAACACACCACAAACAGGGCCCTCACAGAGCCCAACACACCACATACAGGACCCTCACAGAGCCCAACCAACACACCACATACAGGACCCTCACAGAGCCCAACACACCACATACAGGACCCTCACAGAGCCCAACACACCACAAACAAGGCCCTCACAGAGCCCAAAACACATCACAAACAGGGCCCTCACAGAGCCCAACACACCACAAACAGGGCCCTCACAGAGCCCAACCAACACACCACATACAGGACCCTCACAGAGCCCAACACACCACAAACAAGGCCCTCACAGAGCCCAAAACACCACAAACAGGGCCCTCACAGAGCCCAAAACACCACAAACAGGTAACTCCCATTATTGTTTCTGAAGCTATTAGTCCCTTTCATCACATGAGTTATGAAACCCCCATGGTGTTGAGAATATAAATGCAAATTACAGCAGCATTAGTGCCCCTGTGACAAATCTTAGGTTGGGAGAGGGACAGAGAGGGAGAGAGAAAGAGAGTGGAAGAATGAAGGTGTGATGGTGCAAGAGACTACAGCAAAGCTTTTGCACAGTCACTGTATCTCATACAACCTTGTTTCTTGTGTATAGAGTGCAGTATACAGTGCAAATGTCAATCCAAACATCCAATGAATTAATGTACAGTTGATTGGGCATATGGCATGAATCATTTTTAAACTCCAGTCCTGGATGGCCGCAGTGTCTGCAGGTTCAACTCCAGTCCTGGAGGGCTGCAGTATCTGCAGGTTTAACTCCAGTCCTGGATGGCCGCAGTGTCTGCAGGTTCAACTCCAGTCCTGGAGGGCCGCAGTGTCTGGATGGCCGCAGGTTTAACTCCAGTCCTGGATGGCCTCCAGTCAGGAGGGCCGCAGTGTCTGCAGGTTTAACTCCAGTCCTGGAGGGCCGCAGTGTCTGCAGGTTGAACTCCAGTCCTGGAGGGCCGTCCTGGAGTGTCTGCAGGTTTAACTCCAGTCCTGGAGGGCCGCAGTGTCTGCAGGTTGTTGTTTTTCCTGGAGGGCCGCAGTGTCTTCTTATAAGCAGATAAATCAGGCCCTGTAATATTATTATCTGTTTGGGAATATCACTGCATGGACAATAATGACTAGTGAACAGTGGAACCTTGTGTCTTGCCCATCCCTAAATTTTTATGAAGCAGATTAGACTACGGTGGATATGAGGTGGTGTAGAGGTACCTCTTCTGGACAGTTTAGGTACTATATTCAGTGCCCACAGCACAGAGTTTATGTACGTGGTTGTTATTTTTGTGTGTAAAGGCATGATACTTTTATGTAGGTTGTATGTAACAGGTTGAGTGTGAAATTATTTTTCTACTCTTTTATTTTTTATTTTTATTTTTGATTTATCTGCCCCTTATTAAAGCAATTGATAAATGGAAAATAAAATACAAAACTATTGTCTCTGTGTTGCTGTATGTTTTACCATTTGTAGAATGTGGCCTCTGTATGATTTTGCAGCTGCCTACTACATCCATTGCCTCCAAACTTCCATCATCCTTCACATCTTGCTTCTATTTTTCTTTTGTTATATCTGTGTTATTTTGTAACTGTGCAGTATCAAAGTGATTGTGTGTAGCTGTGTGATATCGGTGTGACAGTGTGTGGCTGTGTGATATTGGTGCAACTGTGTGTAGCTGTGTGATATCGGTGTGACAGTGTGTGGCTGTGTGATATTGGTGTGACAATGTGTAGCTGTGTGATATTGGTGTGACAGTGTGTAGCTGTGTGATATTGGTGTGACAGTGTGTAGCTGTGTGATATCGGTGTGACAGCGTGTGGCTGTGTGATATCGGTGTGACAGTGTGTAGCTGTGTAATATTGGTGTGACAGTGTGTAGCTGTGTGATATCGGTGTGACAGCGTGTGGCTGTGTGATATTGGTGTGACAGCGTGTGGCTGTGTGATATTGGTGTGACAGTGTGTAGCTGTGTGATATCGGTGTGACAGTGTGTGGCTGTGTGATATCGGTGTGACAGTGTGTGGCTGTGTGATATTGGTGTGACAGTGTGTAGCTGTGTGATATCGGTGTGACAGCGTGTGGCTGTGTGATATTGGTGTGACAGCGTGTGGCTGTGTGATATTGGTGTGACAGTGTGTAGCTGTGTGATATCGGTGTGACAGCGTGTGGCTGTGTGATATCGGTGTGACAGCGTGTGGCTGTGTGATATTGGTGTGACAGTGTGTAGGTGTGTGATATCGCTGTGACGGTCTCCGGGCTGATGATAAGCTGTGGTCTCCAGTGGCAGTGGAATATCAGTGGTGTGGGAAAGGTCCAACCTCACATGTCCTGTAGAGCTGGAGGAAGGCTGTGTGAGGTCAGACCTGTCCCACACGGCTCGTATTCTTTCCATCCCTGAGACCGCAGGGTGCCCTATCCCTCTGCATCTGCGTCATCACCACCATCTTCATCCTCATCTTCATCATCTTCATCCTCATTTCCAACATCTTCATCATCTTTATCATGCATAATGTTGTCCACTGGGTGAAAACACTCAATATGCCAATCTTCCCTTTTGCTTTGCTAAAATGATAAAAATTCAGACCATTTCTGAGGTGTATTTGTAACTTTATCTGATATCCATCACAATCTAACAAATATAATTCTCGATGTAACGCTTGGATGTATATGTGTATATTCATGCTCAGTTCCTGTGTCGGACATGCGAAGTAATGATCTTCAAAAGTATGATCCACGGGAAAATGTTTTGTACTCAAAGATGCTCCTTTTTTTAAATTCGTGATTCTGAAATGACTGTCCAAGCTTGTACACCCCAGATATCTCCTGAAAAGCCCCCAGAATCCAGAGATGTAAAGACCAAGAATTTCCACAGATTTCTGTATATTGCACCTTCTTGCCCAGTGGTTGTTCTGAATCTGTGGTGTCTGTTTGTGTTTGAGTGAGTTTACATACATATGTTACATTACATTACATTACATTCATATGTACATTCATACATACACATGTCTGTATCTTCTTACAGTTCTCTCTGTCACCTCAAATAAAACTGAACTTTTTGGTAAGAAATACAAATGCAGATATTGCTGAAGTGTAGACAAACCCATGGAATGATCATATAAATTCATAATTTGTAAAATGGTGTTAATCTCTCTCTCCATCTTGGTCTCTCTCTGTGTCTCTCTCGCTCCATGGTTATTGATTACCTGCAGCGTTACACAGTGATTCAGTCCTGATTAGTTTCACCTGCAGAGACTGCAACTGCTACTGAAGGGAAGCATCTCCCCTCTATAACACACACACCCCATTACACACACACACACACACACATACACACACCCCATTACACACACACACACACACACAATCCCCCTGTATTACACACAATCCCCATAACACACACACACACACACACACACACACACACACATAAGACACAAACAACCCCCCGCATATAACTCACAAACAACCCCCCCCTCCCCAGCAGTAACTCACACACACACCCCATCCTCCAGCAGTGTGTGAGAGGGTAGCCATGGCTAGCTGTGGGTGTAGCGCACCCCATCCTCCAGCAGTGTGTGAGGGGGTAGCCATGGCTAGCTGTGGGTGTAGCGCACCCCATCCTCCAGCAGTGTGTGAGGGGGTAGCCATGGCTAGCTGTGGGTGTAGCGCACCCCATCCTCCAGCAGTGTGTGAGGGGTAGCCATGGCTAGCTGTGGGTGTAGCGCACCCCATCCTCCAGCAGTGTGTGAGGGGTAGCCCTGGCTAGCTGTGGGTGTAGCGCACCCCATCCTCCAGCAGTGTGTGAGGGGTAGCCATGGCTAGTTGTGGGTGTAGCGCACCCCATCCTCCAGCAGTGTGTGAGGGGTAGCCATTGCTAGCTGTGGGTGTAGCGGTGTCTGTGTGAGAAGTGTGTGAGGGACTGGTCCAGTGTGAGTTCTGCTCTGTGTGTTTCTGCCTCCCGCAGAATGGGCTTAATGGCCTGCATCTCGCTTCCAAGGAGGGCCACGTCAAGATGGTGCTGGAGCTTCTACACAATGGCATTGTCCTGGAGACCACCACAAAGGTACCCCCCATTTCACAAAACATCCACCTGAGATAAGTGACAGGTTATACCAATTTTTATACCTGCATTGTGAAGGAATTGTTCACTAGCCTAAAACTTTGGGGTTGAGGTAGATTGTCTGTCTTCTCACAGTCACCAAACTTTCGCTTTGATCTTATTGTTATAACCCAAGCATTTATAGTCCAGACCTTATTCTTTACACAACACAATTTAATTGGCTTAATCACTTGGCTATTGAGAATTCAAGACAAAGCTGCCGTTTTGGGGTGTATGAACACAGTTTTCACACAGGGCAACTCTTAAATAGTGTGAAATTACAGTTATCATCTTCCTGGCAGTCATGTATCAGCAGCACATGGGTGTAGCTAATGTGAAAAATGACACAACAATGCCATCTCAGAGGATCAGTTCAAACACAGGGAAATGAGATTGTAATTTAAAATTATATGTTTCAGTGACTTGGAACTATTTTAATTCATTTGTATTAATTCTCAAATATGCAAATACCTATAGTGAGTCTATGCACTGCGCAGCCATGAAGGTACACCTGTGGTGATAGCATGCCATCTGAACATTTAGTCCATAAAACAGATTACTCATCATTTACTCATCATTTAAACACAACAAATACTTGTTACTACTCCAATAGTTACCAGGAACTATTTAAGTTTTACCAGTCAAAATATATCAGGTCCAGGATGCATTTGGTGGTGAAAGCAAATAAATGCCCTGGCAATTATTAGAAGTTCCATGGTGATCAACTTTTTGATGACAATTTTGTCACTTTAAAGATGTAATTATAAGTGTATCTTATGTATTTGATGTGTGTTTGATATAATATTGATTTTACCATTTTATTTAAATGGTTTCTGTTGTAGTTCTAATTCATTGTGTTTTCAAGCCAATAAAGATTATTTGAATTTTTGTTTGTCTGAACCTGAATTTTGATTTTTTTTGGAAGTGTCTTGGTGACTCATGGTTTCCAGACCCTTAAAAGGGTGTCAAATCAAATTTGAGAAGGGCCAGCGGAGTTGGGCTTTTACTCTAACCCAGCACTAACACACATGATTCAGAAAATCAACTTATAATGGTTTGTTTTCAAACAAGTCCTTCATAAGTTAAATCTGGTGTTTTAGTACTGGGATGGAAAAAAGTGTGGGTCCACACTGGTCCTTCTCAAATAAAGTTGTAAAATGCTGCTTTGTTGTGCTGTTATGTACTCACAAAAATGGAAAAATGGAGTTTAATTTTTAATGTGCAGGAGGAATTGTCTTCAGTGGGGAAGAATGCTTTACATATGTGCACGTCTTTGTACTGGAACTATTAGCACACAAACTGGGAGCAGTAGCCCCATTTAGAACTGTCAAAGGGCCATTTTCAACAGTTTGTGAGTTTAACACCATGTCTAAGTGTGTGGGTGAGGGACCATAGCAAGCTCATTAGCACTGTGGCTGAGGGTGTAGGTGAGGGGCCTGGGCTAGCTTGTTGTATAGCAGAGGGTGTAGGTGAGGGGCCTGGGCTAGCTTGTTGTATAGCAGAGGGTGTAGGTGAGGGGCCTAGGCTAGCTTGTTGTATAGCAGAGGGTGTAGGTGAGGGGCCTAGGCTAGCTTGTTAGCACTATGGCTGAGGATGTGGATGACTCCTGCTCTGTCCCTGTAGAAAGGTAATACGGCCCTCCACATTGCCTCACTTGCTGGACAAGAGCAAGTGGTTACTGAGCTGGTCAACTACGGTGCCAACGTCAATGCCCAGTCCCAGGTGAGACTCCCGCCAGCAGCACCAACCTCCTGAGCCACAATATTGTACTCCATTTTGGAAAAGACATGGATGAAATGGCTATACCCAACTATCTTTACAAAAAATGTTTTTAGCCAACATTACAACAGTAAACCAACACACTTCTGTCACCGACTCTTCTCAGTAGTGATGCCTTCTGTGTTGAAACATCAGCAGTAGCAGATCAACATTAAATTGAATAATAAGATATTGAATAATAAGATATAGGTATTGATGTACACACAGATCTTTATTTCAGTATAGATTTAAGTATTGTGGTGGGTGAACAAG
The DNA here is from genome assembly GCA_022829145.1 of Albula goreensis. Classification (NCBI taxonomy): domain Eukaryota; kingdom Metazoa; phylum Chordata; class Actinopteri; order Albuliformes; family Albulidae; genus Albula; species Albula goreensis. The sequence goes on along the minus strand of CM040744.1, from coordinate 47,358,999 downwards.
GGGTTGGATGGTGAGTGGAAGAGGGAGAAGGAAAATAGAAAAATGGGTGAACCAAAACTAGCCAGTGGCTCTTTATTTTGCTCCTACACAATAGGAGCAGGCCCTTCCGACACCACATATCTATAATATAATATAATATAATATAATATAATATAATATAATATAATATAATATAATATAATATAATATAATATAATATAATATAATATAATATAATATAATATAATATGGATGAACAAACCCAGGACGGCATCCTGTTCAGGGGTGAAAAGTTTTGAGGACCTGTAATTTTAATGATAAAGTTGTATAAAGTACCTTACTGTTTTTGTAACAGTACCTGTGTATGAGTGAACATGTACATCATGACTATATCCATTCTTATTGAATATCCCAGTAATCTCAGAGATGATCTTGTTACATGTGAAATGAAGAACTATATCACAGCAAATTTGCACATGCAATGCAACCTATTTACTATCCATCTACCTGTCTTTATTTTTCTCTGTGCCTTTCTGTGTGTGTTTCTTGCATTCTGCCTGTGCGCACTTCATGGTGTGTGTGTGTATGTGTGTGTGTGTGTGTGTGTGTGTGTTCATGCACTCTGCCCATGTGCTCTTCATGGTGTTTGTGGCCATGGAAACACCTGTCTGTTACAGAAGGGCTTCACTCCGCTCTACATGGCTGCACAAGAGAACCACCTGGAGGTGGTCAAGTTCCTGCTGGAGAATGGAGCCAATCAGAGCATTCCAACTGAGGTGATTGACAAGCCAGAGCACAAATTGCCCTCTCTTTCTACAGAAATCCTCAGCTCTTGCCCTTGATAGTTGCTGGATTTAATGGTTACTCTTTGTTACTTTATGGATTTATTGAAGTAGCAGATTATGGTAAACTCACTTAACCTTGTTTTTTGGATTCAACTCAAATTTGAATTTGGAAATAAACTGATTGCTGACTTTGAGGTGACAGCAAAAGGCAGCTACACTCTGCATTTAATCTCTGCAAGGAACAAATGTAAGTCATTCAAATCAGCCATCAGTAGAATACTCTTACAGAGACCATGTGTATTTGATTGAATCCTAACTGAATTGCGTTTTAATGAATCCTCATCTTATTTGATCCTGACCCTACTGTGTTTAATTGAATTAGCTGGAGTGAGTGTTGAATCCAGCCATTTCCCTTCTGTTTAGTGAACCTGTCATACCTGATATCCCACTCCTTCCTTCCTTTTATTCTTTGGCTGTAATTGCTATGTCCTTATGGCCCCTCAGGATGGTTTTACCCCCCTGGCTGTGGCACTGCAGCAGGGCCATGAGAACGTGGTGGCCCTGCTCATTAACTATGGCACCAAAGGGAAGGTGCGGCTGCCTGCCCTGCACATCGCGGCGCGCAATGATGACACACGCACGGCGGCTGTGCTGTTGCAGAATGACCCCAACCCTGACGTCCTGAGCAAGGTAGGGGCAGGCAGGAGTCACTCTGTCACAGAATCTACCCAACTTTGTTGTTTAACTGAGGTGTCATCACACCAAAACAGGAGACAGTACAGTTCCTTTCACTGAATTGTTTGAACCAACCCAGAGGTTTTACTCTTCTTAGCGTAACACAGTGATTGACTGAATCTCCAGCCATTTTTGATGTCATTAAACTGGTGTGTGTGTGTGTGTGTGTGTGTGTGTGTGTGCATGTGTGTGCATGCGTTCGTGTGAGTGTGTGTGCGCATGCGTGTGCCTGTGTGTGTGCATGCGTTCGTGTGAGTGTGTGTGCGCGTTTGTGTGCCTGTGTGTGTGCATGTGTTCGTGTGAGTGTGTGTGCGCGTGCGAGTGCCTGTGTGCATGCATGCATTCATGTGAGTGTGTGTGTGCGCATACGTTTGCATGGATGTGTGCATGTGTGTGCGTGCATGTGAGTGTGCATGTGTGTGTGCGTCGTGCGTGTGTGCATGCGTGTGTGAGTTTGTGTGAGTGTGTGTGTGCGTGCATATGTGTGTGTGTGTGTGTGTGTGCGTACGTGTGAGTGTGTGCATGTGTGTGTGTGTGGGTGTGATTGTGTGTGCGAGTGTGTGTGCGTGCATGTGAGTGTGTGTGTGTGTGTGTGTGTGTGTGTGTGCGTTGGTCTCTAATTTTTCTCTCTCCCTGTAGACAGGGTTCACTCCTCTACACATCGCTGCACACTACGAGAATCTGAATGTGGCCCAGCTACTGCTCAACAGAGGAGCCAATGTCAACTTCACCCCTAAGGTCCACCCCCAACACAAACCCAGCACAAACCCAACACAAACTCAGCATGAATCCAACACAAACCCAACCCAAACCCAGCACAAGCCCAACACAAACTCAGCATGAATCCAACACAAACCCAACCCAAACCCAGCACAAACCCAACTCAAACCCAGCATGAATCCAACACAAACCCAACCCAAACCCAGCACAAGCCCTACACAAACTCAGCATGAATCCAACACAAATCAAGCACAAACCTACCACAAACTCTGCATGAACCCAACACAAACCCAACACAAACTCAGCATGAACCCAACACAAACCCAACACAAACTCAGCATGAACCCAACATGAAAACTTGGGGTTTACATTATGATCATTATGAATATGGGAATTCTGAGTTGGTTATTCTGTGTGTCTGTGTGTGCATGCATGTGTGTGTGCGTGTGTGTGTCTGTGTGTTTCTCCTTGTAGAATGGCATCACACCCTTGCACATAGCATCAAGGAGGGGTAATATGACCATGGTGAGGCTTCTTCTGGACAGAGGGGCGCAGATAGATGCCAAGACTAAGGTACCCCTGCAGCACCACTCCACCTACACCTGCCTACTGTACAGCAAGTTGCACCTATACCTGCCTACTCTACAGCAAGCTACACTTACACCTGCTCATTCTACAGCAAGCTACACCTATACCTGCCTACTCTACAGCAAGCTACACTTACACCTGCCTACTCTATAGTAAGCAACACCTACACCTTGGCGCTCCACAGCAAGCTACACCTACACCTGCCTACGTTCCAGCAAGCTCCACCTACACCTGCCTATTCTAAAGCAAGCTACACCTACACCTGCGCACTCTACAGCAAGCTACACCTAATCCACCTAGGCTGAATGGCCTTTTCATGTCAGTGACACTGTTGCACTCCCCTGGCTGTGCAGGACGAGCTGACGCCCCTGCACTGTGCCGCACGGAACGGGCACGTGAGGATCATTGAGATCCTGCTGGACCACAGCGCTCCCATCCAGGCCAAGACCAAGGTGAGCTGACCGTCAAAATCCTCCACACGCTCAAACACTCCACTGCACAACCACTGTCAGGGTGACTGTTATAAAAATAGTAACAATAACAAAGACAACAAGAACAATTATTACTATAATAGCAACTTCCAGGTAAATCTCTCTGTCTCTGTTAATTGAGCTGTAATAAACTGAATGTGTAAATCTCTCTCAGAATGGGCTGTCTCCGATCCACATGGCGGCTCAAGGCGATCACATGGACTGCGTCAGGCAGCTCCTGCAGTACGATGCAGAGATCGATGACATCACACTGGACCATCTGACCCCCCTGCATGTGGCCGCACACTGTGGGCACCATCGAATGGCTAAAGTGCTGCTGGACAAAGGGGCCAAGCCCAACGCCCGGGCACTGGTGAGCCTGGATGCTGTCTCTCTGAACTTATTAACCTTGAATCAACCAGGAAATTAAATACATGCAAAGTGCGTAACTAAGTATATACTATGTGTAATTATCAATTCTTTATTTTTAGAAACGTTTTATCTCATTATTTTTAAAAGAATCTATGCTTTACAAATTAAATCTTTTGCATGTACCCAGGACTTTTGCAGAGTACTGTACTTCAGGAAATGTGGTTATAGATGTGCTGTGTGCAAAGACTTGTTGTTGTGCCACGGGTAACTAACAGTCCTATGTGTTTAGAACGGCTTTACACCTCTGCACATCGCTTGTAAGAAAAACCACATGCGTGTGATGGACCTGCTTCTCAAACACTCGGCGTCTCTGGAGGCCGTCACCGAGGTGAGGCTGGGATAGATGCTGCATGAGTCAAGGAAACATTCTGCGCCTACACTGACCTCCACACCCTGTAAAACATGAAATGTTGGACATGTTTCTGCAGAAACTCTGCAGTAACTGCGCAAATCTTGTCAGACAGTTTAGCACAGTTGTAAGAATCACTGTCTCACTGTGTGTGTGTGTGTGTGCGTGTGTGTGTGCGTGTGTGTGTGTGTGTGTGTATGTGTGTGCGTGTGTGTGTGTGCGTGTGCGTGTGCGTGTGCGTGTGCGTGTGCGTGTGTGTGTGTGTGTGTCTGTGTGTGTGTGTGACTCCACAGTCTGGGCTCACCCCTCTCCATGTAGCGTCCTTCATGGGGCACCTCAACATTGTGAAGATCCTTCTGCAGAAGGGAGCTTCACCCAATGCTTCCAATGTGGTGAGAGCCTCAGACTGACATATACTGTAACAATTACACAACACACTTATAACCTATATATTCCCAAGGCAAATCTGTAACCTCTCATTAACTGTTTCTGTGTGTGTGTGTGTGTGTGTGTGTGTGTGTGTGTGTGTGTGTGTGTGTGTGTGTGTGTGTGTGTGTGTGTGTGTGTGTGTGTGTGTGTGTGTGTGTGTGTGTGTGTTTGTGAGCAGAAGGTGGAGACTCCCCTGCACATGGCGTCTCGGGCAGGGCACTGTGAGGTGGCTGAGTTCCTGCTGCAGAACACGGCACAGGTGGATGCCAAGGCCAAGGTAGGCTTTCAGCGTGCTCAGTATACTCACCTTCCTCAAGGCTTCAACCCCCATGAGCATTTCCTGTCCCGTTGCTATGGCGAGGACAGTAAAAAGGATTTAGTAGCCCAGCAAAGGCTACCACAGTGCACTCTAAGTGCCTAGTTTGTGTTTGTCATATTTGGGGATATTTTTGTATTAAAAGTCCCTGCAGCCCAAAGCCCAGAGCACAGAAAGGGAGAGGGGGGTGCCAGAAGTGCAGCTTTTAGGAAGTGCAGTGTAAGATGACCCTTCCAATGTAATGGTTCTGGTGTGAAATATTAATGTCCCTGTATTAATAACTGGACTGTTTGTACTTTCCTGTGCTGACTCAAAATACAGATTTATCAACAGTGTTTTTTGTAAGAGGTGTAATATGAAACATATTTCAATCAACTGATATTGTAATTGGATACAGCACTCCAGCACACAGCTTGTCTCAAAATGGCACTGTGTCCCACAGAGCTCCAGCAAAAACACACACACACACACACAGTGCAGCACAACACTCCAGCGAAGACACAATTTCACACACATGCACACACACACACACATTGCATACCACAGAGCCGTAGCCCACACACACTGTCCCTGTAGAAAGTGTTGTGTTGTTCATGCCCCCCCCACCCCCTCCAGGATGACCAGACGCCCCTGCACTGTGCCTCCCGCATGGGACACAAGGAGCTGGTGAAGCTGCTGCTGGAGCATAAGGCCGACCCCAACTCCACCACCACGGCCGGCCACAGCCCCCTGCACATCGCAGCCCGCGAGGGCCACACCCCCACCATCCGCATCCTGCTGGACATGCAGGCCCAGCAGACCAAGATGACCAAGGTACTGCGCACCCTTCTGTGAAAGCCCCCCGTCTTTCTCACTCTTTATCACTCTCACTTTTTCCACTCTCTCTGTCCCTCTACCATGTCCTGCCTGTCTCTCCAACCTCTGTCTGCAGAAAGGTTTCACTCCTCTCCATGTGGCATCTAAGTATGGCAAGGTAGACGTCGCTGAGCTACTGCTGGAGAGAGGAGCCAACCCCAATGCTGCTGGAAAGGTAGGGCTGGAGAAAGGGATGAAAAAGAGAGGAAGGGTTACAGTGACAGTGGAAGGAGTGACAGTGCTGATGGTTCTTTCCTCCCCACAGAATGGACTGACCCCTCTGCACGTGGCTGTCCATCACAACAACCTGGACGTGGTCAACCTGCTGGTCAGCAAAGGGGGCTCACCCCACAGTGCAGCACGTGTAAGAACCCCCAAAACTGAAATACTGCAATAACTCATACTGCTATCCCTGACTCATGCCGCAATCACTGACTCACACCTCTATTACTGACACACTGCTATCCCTGACTCATGCCGCAATCACTGACTCACACCTCTATTACTGACACACTGCTATCACTGACTCATACCGCAATCACTGACTCACACCTCTATTACTGACACACTGCTATCACTGACTCATACCACAATCACTGACTCACACCTCTATTACTGACACTGCTATCACTGACTCATACCACAATTACTGACTCACACCTCTATTACTGACACACTGCTATCACTGAGTCATACCACAATCACTGACTCACACCTCTATTACTGACACACTGCTATCACTGACTCATACTGCAATCACTGACTCACACCTCTATTACTGACACACTGCTATCACTGACTCATACTGCAATCACTGACTCACACCTCTATTACTGACACACTGCTATCACTGACTCATACCACAATCACTGACTCACACTGCTATTTAGCTCTGACTGCAGTGTGTCTCTCTTGGCTCTTTAGCTCTGGCAGCAGTGTGTCTCTTGACTCTTTAGCTCTGGCTGCAGTGTTTCTCTCTTGGCTCTATAGCTCTGGCTGCAGTGTGTCTCATTGCAGTGTCTCTCTTGTCTCTCTGTCCCTCTCAGAATGGCTACACCCCTCTGCACATTGCCTCCAAGCAGAACCAGCTGGAGGTGGCGAGCAGCCTGCTGCAGTATGGAGCCTCTGCCAACGCAGAGTCTCTGCAGGGCATCACGCCTCTGCACCTGGCCTCCCAGGAAGGACGCCCTGACATGGTATCTCTGCTCATCTCCAAACAGGCTAATGTCAACCTGGGCAACAAGGTCAGTTTCATGCAGCATTTACTCTTTAAGGAGTAAATTGACACCTTTTTATCACATGGAATGTGGTTTAGCAAATAGAGTTTTATGGTGTTGGAAAGGGTAATTATGTCCATGACTCTTGAGAGATGCAGCACCCAGCGTCATCCAGCGCAGATGTTACCTGTGTGATATTTGATGTTTCAGGAGCACTGAAGCCAGTTTTGTCAGCTGACTTTCTCTCCTCTTGCAGAGCGGACTGACCCCTCTTCACCTAGTAGCCCAGGAGGGTCATGTGGGAATCGCAGATATCCTGGTGAAACAGGGCGCTTCTGTATATGCTGCCACGAGGGTGAGTGGCTTTTCCTGCTACATCCACAGCTCTGCACAACATTGATTGGATTCACTGCCATAGTGAAAAGATTACAGCCGAGGGTCTATTTGCATGAAGTATCTCAGGGGAGGAACACTGATCTAGGATCTAGACCAGCACAATGAACATATACATCTCTTAACCCACAGTGTTTCAGTAGAGGTGGACCAAAATTCTGCTGCCTCACATATAAGCATTCAGTGCCCAAGAACATTTATGCTGTTTTTTCTTTCCCAGATGGGCTACACCCCACTTCATGTGGCATGTCACTATGGCAACATCAAAATGGTGAAGTTTCTCCTGCAGCAGCAAGCAAATGTCAACAGCAAGACAAGGGTGAGCACAGAAATATTAGGAAACAATATAGTTTCAGTACTGGGAAACATAAGAACATAAGAACATATTATGACGAGGACAGGCCATTTGGCCCAACAAAGCTTGCCATTACATTTAAGAGTATCCAAAACTGCATCAAGTCTGGACTTGAACACAGCAAGGGTCTCAGCACCCTCAAGTCTGCAGGTGTGTGACTGGCCTGTAAAGTAGGGCTGGACTGTCTCAAATCACTTAGCTCAGGAAATTAACTGTAATTCTATGAGGTTTTATGTGAATGAATTGGATTTCAGTTCATTTCCTGAATTTATCATTGAAATGGGATGGAACCACTGCAAACTTGCTGGGCACTAGGGGCATTGCAGGCTACACCACAGAACTGAGCTTGTGTGCATTCTTCCATCTGTCTCCCACCTAATCTACAGAGCATAGACAGGTGACTCCAGTATGACATAACTTTGCCAAATCACTTTGTCAAAGGGATTAAGCCTTTGTCAAAAACTTTGTCAAGGTAACTTTGCTACTGTCACTTCATTTAATGGGGCTGAGGATGGAGGAATGGGAGTGAGGGATGCTGCTTCATTTTAATGAAGCATGTCTACATAACTCCTTATTCTGTGCATGCTGGGAAATGTTGTTCTTTTAGATGGGGTACACGCCCTTGCATCAGGCAGCACAACAAGGCCACACGGACATTGTCACCCTGCTGCTGAAGCACGGAGCCCAGCCTAACGAGATCACCACCGTGAGTACCCCCCAGCCGCTGTCTTCCCCCTCCTCCCCCTGTTTTCCATCCTTCCACCTGCTCCCTTCATCCTTGGCTTCCTGGCTCCATTTGAATGAATGGATGAATAAACATCACCTGTTAGCCGCACAGCCTTGGGCTACCTCTGTCTCAAGCCTGCCCTTTCCTGTCAGTAAACCTGTTTTACAGTCTGTTTCGTGTTTGTTTTCATTCTGTCACTCTGATGTGACGTTTTTGTACCTTTGCTGTGTCACACTGGTTTTTACCTTTTGCCTGGACTGTGACTATGGTTTTAGATTTTGATCTGGTTCTGGCTGCAAATAAACTCTGGTGTATTTTTCCATATTTTACATTGCGCCTGAGTCCCTGCTTGTACACTGACATTTCCTTTATTCTATCCCCAAAATTCTGTAACTCTCTTAAAAAGGCAGCTGCTGGAAATGAGGAACAGTGCTTCATGGTTTTCATTCTTCCTCAGTGGTTAGTTAAAGCAGTTTGTCGCACCAGTAACTTTCCTGGACCTGAACTGGGTGCTGATTTCCTGCAGTGTGTTTGCAAAGTTATATTGATGCTTGTCACATATATGATGTTTTCTTCTTCCTGGCGAATTGGATTAGCTGTTCCACCTTTCAATTCATCTCCTCCTTTCCTCCACTCATTTCCTCCCCTCCTTTCCTCCACATATTTCCGCCATATGTCCGGGGTAGGAAAGGAGGGGAGGAAACGAGTGGAGGAAAAGAGGAGACGAGAAAAAAATATAGGAACACAGCCGAGGAGACGAGAAAAAGTATTGGAACGCAGCCGGTACCTTGAGTGCGAAGATTGATGAATGTAATGCGGAACCAAATTTCACAAACGCGAGTTCTACCCGGAAACCCTACACTGTAAACCGTTAGTAAGTTAGCAGCAAGCCAGTCACACTATGGCGAGTGGAAATAACACAAGAGCTTTTCAAAACAAACGAAAAGAAACCTATCCTTATGCATTTGGGTTTTTTGTTGCTTTTTTCCCCCCGTTGTACCGAACCATGATGTCAAAACCGTGTTGTGAACCAAACCGTTACTTCCGTGTACACCCCTAGTCATTACCAGCTAAACCTGTCACACTGAAAATTTTAACGCATTCTAAAATAAAGAAAAGGCTGATCCGAAAGTGGCCTTTGAATTTTTCCGGTGTAAGTCGGACAAGTGCACAATTTTATAAAGTAAAAATTGTGGAAATCACTTGATGAGCGTAGTGACATATCATTCAACCACAATCTGCCCGAACATGAAGGATTACTCGTCTTCGCTTCGGTTTTCTTAAGGTGATTTAATTCTTCGTTACAGATCACTTAGCTCGGACAATAAATATAACTTATTTCCGGTCATACCGTCCCGAATGTGGCCACGCACTTGGCCGGGAAAAAAAGGGTAACATTTAGTTTTCGTGTATAATGTATATAATGTCATGTGAAACAAATTTTGATAGCACTTGTCTATATTGTGACACCATACCAGTATTAACTGGTTTTTACTTTTCACTCTGGCCGTAAATTAATCTCTTTTGGTGAAACGCTGGAACAAAAACTATTAGTATACAATACTTTCCAGAATAAAATAAAATGAAAAATAGTCTGTTTTCACTCTCTGTGTCAGATATTATGGTATCCTGTGCCCAGCACAATCTTTAACAGACGCAGACCATGCTGTTTGGCTCTTCATCTTTTCCTTATTCTGCCCCTCATTCATCTTTCACAGAATGGGACATCTGCCTTGGCCATCGCAAAGAGGCTGGGGTATATATCTGTCATCGATGTTCTGAAGCTGGTCACAGAGGAGACTGTAACTGTGGTAAGAAGCCCTTTATTGCTGCTGTGTGTACATAATGATAACTATGTATTGTGTCATTACATATACAGTTATTATTTAGTTTTGCTTTATCAGACAGTGATGTTTGTTCTTCCTTGTTCATTCCTGTTGTTCTGCTGCTCACTCTCTCTCTCTCTCTCTCTCTCTCTCTCTCTCTCAGACTACTACAGAGAAGCACCGGATGAGTTTCCCAGAGACGGTGGATGAGATTCTGGATGTGTCTGAGGATGAGGGTAAGGGCTCCCAGACTTGTGTATTCCCTCTCCATGTACAACATGCTGACACACACATGCTCTCTCTCTCACACTCTTTCTTTCACTCTCCTATACACACACTATCTCTCACATGCAAACACACACTTTCTCTCTCTCTCTCTCTCTCACACACACACACACACACACACACACACGCACATACACGCAAACTCTTTATTGTGTTCATGTGGTAAATGTTGGGACAGGGGTCAAACTCCCATTCTGATTCACTTAGTTAGGGAAACAAACAGATTTGAACTGAAAACAAAATACCATAATGTTATGGGCATATTATCCTGTTGGTGAACTGAATTCACCCTGAATTGTATGAATTGAAAAGGAATTTAACTTCTGATGGTCCGTAAAAAAATGTATTCATCAATGTTTTTATTACATTAAACTCAGTCCAAAACGTTATTGAAACTCAGACTTGGTCAATGTTGAGAGAGTGTGCAGGTCTTCCTAAACCATAACTCTTTTTGGCTTTTTTAGGAATTGCACAGCTAACGCTAGGTATGACCAACTCTCTCCGTCGTCTTTGTGCGGTCATAGGTGGTCCGTGACGTGTGGTTTCATTTCAAGCACTCTTTCTCACTCCTCCTTCTTTCTCCTTTTCTCTGTCTCTCTGTCTCTCTGTTTGCCTTTCTGTATCTCTCTCTCCATGTTGTGTGAGCTTGTGAATCCTTTCTATCTTTGGGCTTGATTCAGTCAAACGCATAGTTGAATGCGTTATATTTGAGGGTATATACATTTCAATCAAAATGGACTTCAATCTTTTTAAGGAAATATGGTGTTCTACTTTATAATGAAAAGGACATGTGCTTTTCTGTGATGAAATATACTCAAAGATAATTTTTTTTATTGTAAAGTCTGCTTTGATTGAATTGCATACACCTTTTATTTGAGACAAAGTATGTTTTTCTTTGAATCCCAATTTGAGTGCGTTTGGTTTAACCCCTGCGTAAGTGATTATGACTGAATCCCGGCTGAAGTGCATTTGATTGAATCTCAGCCTGTGTGTGTTTGATTGAATCCCAGCCTGTGTATGTTTGATTGAATCCCAGCCTGTGTGTGTTTGATTGAATCCCAGACTGAGTGCGTTGGACTGAATCCCAGCCTGAGTGCGTTTGCCCTTTCTCTCTGTGCTCACTAAGTGGTGGTCTTGTGTCCCATCGGCATGCGGTCATTAGCTCCATGTATTTAACTCTTAACCCCCAGTAACATCTAACCCACTCACTCACCCACCAGGGCTGCCCCTCGCTCCCTAAACCCTCCACAACCGCTGATCTCGGATCAGTAGATCGGCACATCGCGTGAAGCGCATACTCACCCGTCACTGATCTGGGGTCAGTGGGGATTGCTGAGGTAGGAGGCACAAGAGCGGATTGGAGTGCAGTACAAATTCTGCACTCTTTGCGCTAACTCACACGCATACATGCAAATGTATATACAGTACACACACATATACATATACAAATACATATACATATACACTGGAAAAATAGCAAAGATGAATATCTGTGAGAAGGAATGGCTTGGATCCTTGTCAGAAAGGGCTACATGTGTGAAATTCTCCAAATGCTGGTGAAATTTTAGTCCTGTAAGATCCCATAGCACTTTCTGCAAGACATGCTGCTAACATAACAATACAGTAAAACAGAAGAATAATATTGTTGACAAGAGAAAAGTTGTCAGTTTCTGCCGGACCTTTCTTTGTGCTTAATGGGTTAATATGTTTGACCCAGGTCTGATACAAACCAGGGGTCATTTTATGATCCAATCAAAGCAGTAGAATTGAAGAGTGTTTCTGAAGCAAAGCAATGCAGCCTGAGTTGACCCAAAACCCCCTTTATTTGCTGATTGGTTAATGGTAACTTGAAGCCTCCCCTCCTTAAGTTCAGATTCAGGCCAGTGGTAGAGTTAATTGTAAGGTACATGACTGGGACCCCTGAGGTCGGCGGTTCAAGCCCCAGTCCAGCCACAGCAAGAACACCATTGCTGTTGGGCCCTTGAGCAAGGCCCTTAACCCCACATTGCTCCCAGGGGGAACTGGCCCTTGGTTAGCCTAATCAACTGTAAGTCGCTTTGGATAAACGCATCAGCTAAATGACAGTAATGTAATGTAGTAATGTAATTCAAATTAAATGAATTAACTGAACACTAAAATCCACATAGAACACACAGGACATTTTTCAAGTGATAACTGAAATTTTTCATTCTGGATTGACATAAATGGATTTTCTCCCCTTCAGTGTTTTATACACCAATGAAGATGATTTGTTTGTTTGACAGTAACTGAAGAAGTATAACTCTTCCCAAATGGAAACAGAGCTGTTTATTCTCTTGTGTGGTCTGAGCATAGATTGTACCAACCCACCAGCTACTCTGCTCGCTTGGCAAACTTAAAATCTCAGCATTTTAATGTACCACAGACATGTAACTCTATCTCCCCGGCAACACACTGCATTCTGCCCCAGAGGCTCCTTAGCCTATCACAGTACTGTTGCTAGGGCAAGGCAGCAGACTGTCCCCATTTGCCCTGGTCTCAGAGGGAAACAGTCAAGGCTAATCTGAGAGAAAAACACTATTTAACCAAACTGGAGTGTCACCCATTGACCAAAGCATGCCACTACTTATTGGGAATTTTGTGAGCAATTATTTGTTTAATGTTAAATCACAATTATGTTTTTATATGGGCAGAAGGCTTAATCTTCTTTTTGTTTAAAAAAAAACAAGCCTCAGTGATTGAAGCATCAGGCGTCAGTGTTGTATGGACGAATGTTTTCATTTCACCCAGCAGCCCCTGCCCTCACCCATGCTGCCATTCGCTGGCCTTTGGCAGTGTGTGTGTGAATCTGTGTGTGGGTTCGTATTCTCACCCATGCTGCCATTCGCTGGCCTTTGGCAGTGTGTGTGAATCTGTGTGTAGGTTCGTATTCTCACCCATGCTGCCATTCGCTGGCCCTTGGCAGTGTGTGTGTGGTTTTGTGTGGGTTTGTATTGTAGCATGTTGTATGTCCATCTGAACTATGATCCAGGCCCATTCCAGCGTCTGTGTCCGTTTGTTCTGTAACCTAAATGAAGGATGAAGTTAATGAAAGTTTCACTGTGTTACTTTCATTTCACATCTTTGTGTAGTTAAACTTTAAATGTTTGACAGACTAGGCCCCCTTATGGAGTGAATCCAGCCCTTATAACAATGTAGTAAAACATACCATATGTGCAGTTATTTTCAGATTCTTCAAAACATCTGCATGCTCACAGTAGTTAGAGCACTGTATCAATCACTAGTATCATTATCATTTTACTGGTGAGAATATCACACCCAGTCATGCATGGACCCATGAGTGCACATGCACACACACAGCCAGTGTTTTCACTCCAGAACAACTCATGTCATATACTGATTACATAAATGCCAAGAGGACAAGGTTGCAAAGTAGAGGGGAGGACATCTTTAAGAAGCATGAAATAAATCATAATTTTTTCAAATTGCACATGGAAACCCACCAGTTCAGGAATTTTTCCAATGTATTTCTGCAACTACATTCTGTTAGTAAGCTGTATTTGTAACACATTGCTATAAATATTTGATTTGTCAGAACTCAGGTAGGGGCTCACGAGAGTTTTATGTAAACAAAGCAAAGTCCACAATCCTAAAACAGTGTCAGGTACAGGCGAGGGTGACACCAAAAAGGCACGGCAGAGGCACAGAATCACCATCCGGGAATCTAGCTCAAAAGGCAGGCAAAGTTCAAAACCAGTCGCAACAAATCGCAGTCCCAAAAATCAAGGGACAGAAAACAGGCAGGGGTCGAAACAGGCAGGCTAACAGACACTGGGGGGAGGATGGCTTGTAGCATAACAGAGGTAAATCTACTGAGACAAACTCGCAATGGAGACAGAAACACAAAGAGTGTAAATACAAGACTAACAAGGGCCAAACAAGGAACAGGTGAACTGGGTAACAGATGAAATAGATCAGACACTCAAACAATCAATCTGTAACTATTATTAACAGACTACTCAAACAATCACTAGGAAACAGGGTGGAGCAAACACATAAGGAAAATGAAAACACAAAAACACAAGAGACGGGGAAAACATGGAAGAGGGGAAAAAAACAAAATAGAACAAAAACATAACAAAAACACTGGCTAAGATGCCAGCGCACTGACACGATTGTAAGATTTCATTTTTGAGATTTGGGTAATTGTATTGCGTTCCTAATACAGAGGTATTAATACAAAATACCTTTAAAAAAACAAATTACTCTCAAGTGCACACTATTTAGTCACCTTATCAAACAGAAATTCTGTGACCCTATCAAACTCCACACTGTCCAGGCAGCCCAGTGATAGCCAGAGGAGGCTATGTTTTAATGTAATGCAGTATGATCAGTGAAACTAAAGAAATAAAAACTATTCACTGATGAAAACTAGGGCTACACACAGCACATGATAGAGGACATCATTCCCAGATAGACTGACTGTCAGATTGTCACCATTTATCTATATTTAGAAAGTGCCCCAGTTATGTCTTCAGGCCCCCCTAATTATCGCATATGAGTATATGCTGATACATACACACACGGTGCAGTCTCACTTTCTCATGCTTGGTTGAACATGCAGCGCTACAAGTGCTGTACATTCTTATTCTTTTGCACATAAACAAAGGCACACACTCACACATGTAGGTCTTACTCACACTCACTCACACATGTAGGTCTTACTCACACTCACTCACACATGTAGGTCTTACACTCACTCACACATGTAGGTCTTACTCACACTCACTCACTCACTCACACATGTAGGTCTTACTCACACTCACTCACTCACTCACACATGTAGGTCTTACACATGTTCTCTCACACATTGACTCTTGGCTGTTCAGCTCCAGCTGCGCAGTGTCATACTGTATTTCACAAGCTTTGCTCCTCTCTGTCACTTTAAGAAAAGTCGCTCTGTTCTTGTCTTCATGGAGTTTTTCATGCATTGGTGCCTTCTTCAGTCCAGCTAGCTCAGCCTTTGGGTGAGTAAGTAAAACAAAAACATTTATCTAACTAGCCCCAGTTGATGTGGGTCTTTAGTGTCTTGATTTAACTTGAAGCCAGACAATAACCGGACAGTATAAAAGTTTTAAACAAAAAGCATGTTTCAAAACAGGGAAAACACAGGTGGAAACTACATGTCATTTGATACACCTATGCAGTTATGTCAATGCGTGTCTCCATTTTTGTGTTCTGCCATGACTTGTGTCCCATTGGGTGTGTTTGTGTATGTATGTGTGTGTGCGTGCGTGCGCGTGTGTGCGTGTGTGTGTGTGTGTGTGTGTGTGTGTGTGTGTGTGTGTGTGTGTGTGTGTGCGTGTGTTCCTGTGCACTGCTGCGTGCTCATGTCTAGTCAGTATTGCTGTACAGTTGCTGCACCCAACTCCTCAAGCAAACACAGAAGTTCAGAGTTTTCTTTAACTCTTTAGGCACCATTACAATTCCAGAAGATTATGGTCATTAAAAAAAAAACATGCATTTCCATCAAAATTTAGAAAAAAAAATGTTTTTGTATGACTGACCAACATCTGAATGTTTGAAGTATTTTAAACACATCAATGACTGAGGTCTGGCTTCAGACTTAGGGCCGCTGGTGAGCTGTAGGAGCCACTATGCTATAGGCTGTTATAGGTTATGACTTAGGTAAGACAATAACCCTCTGCTGTCTGCACCCCACCATCTTGCTTGATTGTTTTCTAAGGGTCAGTGGTCATTCTCCACTTTTTTCCAGATTGGCTCAACTCGGGTTTTATCGATTTCTTGAAATTGTCCATCATGAAGTGCTGTGCAACATCCTGTTAGTAGACAGGGTTGACAAAATAAATATTCTTTGATTATTTGGGTTGTTTTTATAGCAGAAGTCACACTATTTGAAATGCCAGGAGGTTTTGAGTGTCTTTGATAAGGCTTGCATTGTCTGAAGGCTTTGAACCAGCAATACATAAAGCTTAATAGGTGGTGCAGCTGATCAAAAGGTAACAAGCAAAGGGTGTGAAAGCAAAGCAGAAAACATAGTACACCAGCACACCTCAGGCAGACCATGGTGAAACACACCTCAGGCAGACTTTAGTAAAACACACCTCAGGCAGACCATGGTGAAACACACCTCAGGCAGACTTTAGTAAAACACACCTCAGGCAGACCATGGTGAAACACACCTCAGGCAGACTTTAGTAAAACACATCTTGGGCAGACCGTGGTGAAACACTGTCCATGAACATGTTCTATCTACTGCTTATTGGTTGAGTTAATCCTGAATTCCAAGCAATGGAACCCAGAACACATCCTCTGGTCTGCCTGTATTTGTGTACTTCATATTTATCATTACGCTCAAACTTTTAATCAGTTTCCTCATTGCATCTACTATGGCACTTTATAACATATTGTAGGTTGCTGAAATGACTTCTACTATAAGTTGTAATGGTAATAGCTTGTAATTGTCCTTCTTTGTCATCTAAACTTACTGGATGAACTTTTGTAACTCTGTAACAGAAAAAATAGCCCTTTACTAAGAGAAAATAACAAGTAGATGGAAATAGCATGACATTGTTGCACAAATGTTTTATGTTTCAACTTGCACCATAAATGATTAAATACTGTGGTGATTCGTATTCTTTAGACAAGCGCAGCAGAGGTTTTCAGAAGGTTTATTTAGGGTTTCCTGTATGTGCATTTTTCCAGTTCAGTGGTTTGTCTGTGTGCTTCTCTGTGTCTCTACATCAGGGGTCATCAGACTCAACATGGAGGTCTGTGGTGTCTGCTAATTTTTTACACTGGTAAATTAATTTTACTCTCAAATTGACTGAAGTCCACAGGTCTTTCTCAAGGCCTGAACTGGCTACTGATTGAAAGAACTCTGGCCCTCCAGGACTGGAGTTAAACCTGCAGACACTGCGGCCCTCCAGGACTGGAGTTAAACCTGCAGACACTGCAGCCCTCCAGGACTGGAGTTAAACCTGCAGACACTGCAGCCCTCCAGGACTGGAGTTAAACCTGCAGACACTGCAGCCCCCCAGGACTGGAGTTAAACCTGCAGACACTGCGGCCCCCCAGGACTGGAGTTAAACCTGCAGACACTGCAGCCCTCCAGGATTGGAGTTAAACCTGCAGACACTGCGGCCCTCCAGGACTGGAGTTAAACCTGCAGACACTGCAGCCCTCCAGGATTGGAGTTAAACCTGCAGACACTGCGGCCCTCCAGGACTGGAGGTAAACCTGCAGACACTGCGGCCCTCCAGGACTGGAGATAAACCTGCAGACACTGCGGCCCTCCAGGACTGGAGTTAAGCCTGTGGACACTGCAGCCCTTCAGGACTGGAGTTAAACCTGCAGACACTGCAGCCCTCCAGGACTGGAGTTAAACCTGCAGACACTGCAGCCCTCCAGGACTGGAGTCAAACCTGCAGACACTGTGACCCTCCAGCACTGAAGTTAAACCTGCAGACACTGTGGCCCTCCAGGACTGGAGTTAAACCTGCAGACACTGTGGCCCTCCAGGACTGGAGTTAAACTTGCAGACACTGTGGCCCTCCAGGACTGGAGTTAAACCTAGAGACACCATGGCCCTCCAGGACTGGAGTTAAACCTGCAGACCATGTCCGAGTCCATTTCCCAGCTCTGGTGGCTGTGTGTGGCTTCACTAACCCTAACCCATCAACCCTGTGTGAACAGTGTGCAGCTCCCTTCACTCACCAGTAACTTCATCACTGTGATGTCAGAGGGCTGGATCCTGCCCTCTCTGCACCCCTCTACTCTCCCTCTATCTCTCCACTTCTCTCACTCTCCCCCTCATTTTCCCACTATCTCCCTCTCTCTCTGTATCTGACTGTGTCGGTTCTCTGCAGGTGAGGAGCTGCTGCCAGCAGAGGGCGCCAGGTACGTGAAGATGGACGACCTCAAAGACCACGATGATGATTTTCTGTCTCCCAAGAAATCGTTGGACTATGAAAGCGGGATGGGAACAGCGTAAGCGGCTGATTGGGTGGTGCAGGGCAGTGTAGGAGGAGCCACAAAAGGGGGGCCCAGATTGGTTTGTCTCAGTATGCAAATACATACTATGGGATGCTTTAGTAGTTCGGAAAAAGTTGTTGCTGGGAAAAAGTCACTTCCCAGTAACTTGGTGTAAGTAATGAAATAATGGAACACCACTCTGGTGCATCTTCCAGCCGGTGAGGAGATGGGATGGAAATCACATGGAGGGGAAGATGAACTTGATAGGCTAATTTCTTTCACTATGAGAGGTTGAAACTATTTTTCCATGTTTATTGAGAGGAGGTAGACTTTTTCATTGTACCATTAATGTGGGAATGCTGGTTCAGACAGGAAAATCACCCGTTTATACCGTTGCCAATGATGAAGAAAACAATGAATCTCCATTTTTGGCATTTTTGACTTTTATTCATGAATGTACTCATCGGTGTGCTGTTGATGCTATATGGCACTTTAATTAATCAAATTTTTCCAAAACAAGGTGACTTAAACTGCATTCTTGTGAAATCATCTAATAAAACAGTTTTACCTTTTTCCTCAAAAGTTGTTTTAATGATAATACAAGTCTTTTTTTAATGATGGTAACGATATGCCCCACCCCTCTCTGTCTCACTCGGACTTGCTTTCTCTCTCTGACAGCAACTACTCTCCTGCTATTCCCAGAATTCCCTGCGTCTCCCCGGAAACAGTGGTCTTGAAGGAACAGGAAATGGAGCAGGTACCAGAGATCCAGGGGGTTTGGAGTCTTTCATGCATGCGTCCTGCCAGTTCCTGCTCCGGCCCAGGGTCCCTGAATCATTATCATCTTTCACAATGATAACTGCTCCACTGCTTGGAATGGTTCACAGCATTGAATCATTCACAAGTGATTCTGTGCAAATCACAGAGAAAAAGGTTTAAAAAAACACATTTCAGGGACATCCAGTACACTACACAGATTTGCACATTGAGACTGTTTAATCGCATACTCAAGTAATGAGCTGGGAGTGAGCTGGTAACACGTGTTAGCTGCACTGACCTCCAGTCTTTTGAGAAGAATTCTGAACTAATTCTTGTTTCATGTAAAGGAGATATTTTTATGATTCTATGAACATTTTGGGGATCTGTGACTTCATATATGGTGGAGAAGTGTAGTAACCATACGGTCTCTGGCCCAATCAGGTGGAGGTGTGTATTTACCGTACAGTCTCAGGCCCAAACCGGTGGAGGTTTGTATTAACTGTACAGCCAATCAGACAGGCCAGCTTCCCAACACCGACAGGGTGAATTCATGAGAAAAGAACGCTTCTGTCAGCAGAGCATGTTGTAACATGCTGATGTCTAACATTACAAATGCTGGGTGTATGTCTTACTCTGACAGGACTGGGTATTCTGGTTGACAGTCATGTTGTAACATGCTAATGTCTAATTCTGACAGGCCTGGGTGTTCTGTTTGACAGTCATGTTGTAACATGCTAATGTCTAACTCTGACAGGACTGGGTATTCTGGTTGACAGTCATGTTGTAACATGCTAATGTCTAACTCTGACAGGACTGGGTATTCTGGTTGACAGTCATGTTGTAACATGCTAATGTCTAACTCTGACAGGCCTGGGTGTTCTGTTTGACAGTCATGTTGGACTCTATTCCCCCCAGCAGCACACCCCGATGCCCCTGCCCAAAGAGTACGACGAGGACTCTCTCATTCCCAGCAGCCCCGCCACCGAGACGTCTGACAACGTCAGCCCCGTGGCCAGCCCCATCCACACCGGGTCAGTGCTTTAATAACAGCCCCATCCACACAGAGTCAGTGCTTTAATAACAGCCCCATCCACACCGGGTCAGTGCTGTAATAACAGCCCCATCCACACCGGGTCAGTGCTTTAATAACAGCCCCATCCACACCGGGTCAGTGCTGTAATAACAGCCCCATCCACACCGGGTCAGTGCTGTAATAACAGCCCCATCCACACCGCGTCAGTGCTTTAATAACAGCCCCATCCACACAGAGTCAGTGCTTTAATAACAGCCCCATCCACACCGGGTCAGTGCTGTAATAACAGCCCCATCCACACCGGGTCAGTGCTTTAATAACAGCCCCATCCACACAGAGTCAGTGCTTTAATAACAGCCCCATCCACACCGGGTCAGTGCTGTAATAACAGCCCCATCCACACCGGGTCAGTGCTGTAATAACAGCCCCATCCACACCGGGTCAGTGCTGTAATAACAGCCCCATCCACACCGGGTCAGTGCTTTAATAACAGCCCCATCCAGCCCAGCATACCTGCTGATCCACATTACCACAGTATGGCCCATGGAATAGGGCAGGCAATACATCTGTAGCACATGCAACAATGAACCTCTTGGTATGTAGATCGTGATTTTCAGAGGAAAGTTCTTATTCTCTCATAATGTGATATACAGCTGAAAATATGAGGATGACTCAAATGAACCTTTCAGGTTTTTATTATTTTATTATGGATATAAGATGTTTATATGGCTGGATATTTCACTGAAGCAAATCAGGTGATGTAACAGCTGAAAGGTACAACAGTAGTTCCACAGTAACTCAACCATACAAGCTGATCACATCAGTCCACATGACCTCCCAACATAAAACAAAAAGCCTGAATTTTTACAAGGTGCCACGATAAAATGTTATTGTCATACATTCCTTTCAGAACTACACACTGTGTCTAATATTTTCTGGAACATATTAAGTCAAGTCAAGTCAATATATCAAGTCAAACAGTAGTTTGAAATAGCGGTGTCAGAATCCAGTGCTGGAGGGCTGCAGGGTATTATTACACAAAGCATAATTTACTTGAAACCCAAGATTTGTGTGATGTGTTTCTCAGGGCTGAAATCATCTTGTAGCAGCTTAGAATGTAAATGTTGCTGAAAAGTAATTGTTACATTGTGAAAATTATGTTACATGGTTCTGGGATAAACACATCAGCTGGTACTGAAGTTTATACAGTCTGTTCTGACATCTCATCATCACTGCAAACCACTAAACGTTAAACCTGCAGACACTGCCCCCTACAGGTCTGGAGTTAAACCTGCAGACACTGCCCCCTACAGGTCTGGAGTTAAACCTGCAGACACTGCCCCCTACAGGTCTGGAGTTAAACCTGCAGACACTGCCTCCTATAGGACTGGAGTTAAACCTGCAGACACTGCCCCCTACAGGTCTGGAGTTAAACCTGCAGACACTGCCTCCTATAGGACTGGAGTTAAACCTGCAGACACTGCCCCTACAGGTCTGGAGTTAAACCTGCAGACACTGCCTCCTATAGGACTGGAGTTAAACCTGCAGACACTGCCTCCTATAGGACTGGAGTTAAACCTGCAGGCACTGTGGCCCTCCAGGTCTGGAGTTAAACCAGCAGACACTGCCCCCTACAGGTCCGGAGTTAAACCTGCAGACACTGCCCCCTACAGGACTGGAGTTAAACCTGCAGGCACTGCAGCACTCCAGGCCCTGAGCTAATAGAAATCTTTGCTGGAAAAATGACTGACACCATGATTGTGCCAACTAACACACATGTAAATGTCCCGGGTTGCCAGGTTCCTGGTGAGTTTCATGGTGGATGCGAGAGGGGGGTCAATGCGTGGGAGCAGACACAATGGCCTGCGGGTAATTATCCCGCCACGCACCTGTGCCGCCCCCACCCGCATCACCTGCCGCCTGGTGAAGCCCCAGAAGCTCACAAACCCACCCCCACTGGTGGAGGGCGAGGGCCTGGCCAGCCGCATCATCTCCCTTGGGCCCGCCAGCATGCAGTTCCTGGGGTGAGCACTAGGGCATGCTCTAGCCAGCATCTCATCGCTTATACCACAAAAAATGTTTGTTTTTTTTTGTTTTTTTACCAACACTCAGATGAGGATGCATGAACAGGTGGGAAATTTAACCATAGGTCATAGCAAAATGTCCTCAAAATTATCAGAGCACACAGAATAAGAGATTATTGCCTTTTTCCTGGAAACATTGTGGGTTTTAAGCCCTTCCAACATGTTTACATATTTACTGTCCATGTAAGGTCATACAGAAAGGGAAAAATAAAACTGAAATTCTACACAGTGTAAAAAAGCTAACCAATATACGGGTAACTAGCTAAGATAAAAAAATTCCAGGAAAACATGTAGAAAATTTTAATCAAAAATATAAATAATATTTTTATAAAGAAATTCAATAAGCATGTCATATAATTTCCTAGAAAAACGGATGAAGCTAAAATGAAATAGGAAATAGTATAGACACAAGCAGTGATGAGCAAGGTCCAACAGTAGCACTAATAATAATAATAAATGTTATTATTATCAGGCCGGTGATCGTGGAGATTCCACACTTCGCTGCTCTGAGTCGGGGGGATCGGGAGCTGGTGGTTCTACGCAGTGAGAATGGATCTGTGTGGAAGGAACACCGCAATCGCTATGGCGACGAAGTACTGGAGACCATCCTCAATGGCATGGATGAAGGTAGGGACTATATGACTGCCAGAGCCCACCTCCACAAACTAACTCTACCCACCTCCACAGGCTAACTCTGCCCACCTCCACAAACTAACTCTACCCACCTCCACAAACTAACTCTGCCCACCTCCACAGGCTAACTCTGCTCACCTCCACAGGCTAACTCTGCCCACCTCCACAAACTAACTCTGCTCACCTCCACAAACTAACTCTGCCCACCTCCACAAACTAACTCTGCCCACCTCCACAGGCTACCTCTGCCCACCTCCACAAACTAACTCTGCCCACCTCCACAAACTAACTCTGCCCACCTCCACCCACCTCCACAAACTAACTCTGCCCACCTCCACAGGCTACCTCTGCCCACCTCCACAAACTAACTCTGCCCACCTCCACAAACTAACTCTGCCCACCTCCACAGGCTAACTCTGCTCACCTCCACAGGCTACCTCTGCTCACCTCCACAGGCTAACTCTGCCCACCTCCACCGGCTAACTCTGCTCACCTCCACAGGCTACCTCTGCTCACCTCCACAGACTAACTCTCTTCTCCTCCACAGGCTAACTCTGCCCACCTCCACCCGCTAACTCTACCCACCTCCACAGGCTAACTCTGCCCACCTCCACAAACTAACTCTGCCCACCTCCACAAACTAACTCTGCTCACCTCCACAGGCTACCTCTGCTCACCTCCACAGGCTAACTCTGCCCACCTCCACAGGCTAACTCTGCCCACCTCCACAAACTAACTCTGCCCACCTCCACCGGCTAACTCTGCCCACCTCCACAAACTAACTCTGCCCACCTCCACCCGCTAACTCTACCCACCTCCACAGGCTAACTCTGCCCACCTCCACAAACTAACTCTGCCCACCTCCACAAACTAACTCTGCTCACCTCCACAGGCTACCTCTGCTCACCTCCACAGGCTAACTCTGCCCACCTCCACCGGCTAACTCTACCCACCTCCACAGGCTAACTCTGCCCACCTCCACAGACTAACTCTGCCCACCTCCACAGGCTACCTCTCTGCTCCTCCACAGGATAATTCTGCCCACCTCCGCAGGCTAACTCTACCCACCTCCACAAACTAACTCTGCCCACCTCCACAAACTAACTCTGCCCACCTCCACAAACTAACTCTACCCACCTCCACAAACTAACTCTGCCCACCTCCACAAACTAACTCTGCCCACCTCCACAGGCTACCTCTGCTCCACCTCCACAAACTAACTCTGCCCACCTCCACAAACTAACTCTGCCCACCTCCACAGGCTACCTCTGCTCACCTCCACAAACTAACTCTGCCCACCTCCACCGGCTAACTCTACCCACCTCCACAGGCTAACTCTGCCCACCTCCACAAACTAACTCTGCCCACCTCCACAGGCTACCTCTGCTCACCTCCACAGGCTAACTCTGCCCACCTCCACCGGCTAACTCTGCCCACCTCCACAGGCTAACTCTGCCCACCTCCACAGGCTAACTCTGCCCACCTCCACCGGCTAACTCTGCCCACCTCCACAGGCTACCTCTGCCCACCTCCACAGGCTAACTCTGCCCACCTCCACAGACTAACTCTACCCACCTCCACAGGGT
The DNA here is from genome assembly GCA_022829145.1 of Albula goreensis. Lineage (NCBI taxonomy): Eukaryota > Metazoa > Chordata > Actinopteri > Albuliformes > Albulidae > Albula > Albula goreensis. The sequence goes on along the minus strand of CM040744.1, from coordinate 47,334,469 downwards.
AGCTCTGCTCACCTCCACAGGGTAGCTCTCAGCTTACAGATGGCCTTTGGTACAGTAATCAGTGCATGTTGTCCAGTCATGCTGTCAGAGGTCAAGCCTTATTAATCCTGTGATGCTTGTTCGCTTGTCTCTCTCTGTTTTCCCCTACTCACCTCCAAATCCCACTCCTTTTACCTGCCAGACCTGGAGAGCCAGGAGGAGCTGGGAAAGAAACGTATACGCAGAATCATCTCCACTGACTTCCCCCTCTACTTCGCTGTGGTGTCCCGAGTGCAGCAGGAGAGCGATCTGATTGGTCCTGAGGGTGGTCAGCTGACCAGCAAGCTGCTGCCATTGGTGCAGGCCACCTTCCCTGAGACCGCAGTCACCAAGAGAGTCCGGCTTGGGCTGCAGGTGAGGTGGGAGGAAGATGAGGAGGAAATACAGAGGGAAAATGTTTCCTGATAGCTAACCCCCACCTCCTTTTGGTTCTGATTTTTGTTGTTGTTCAGAGTCCTGGTCCTACTCCTCCTATCCAATGTGATTGGTGAGGGAATTATTTGTACAACAGAATTTATTTTTCAATGAAATATTTTCCAAATTAGTTTGAATGTAATATTTCCCAAAATATTTTTCATTATTTTTATCACTTAAGTGTTCGGCAACATGTTTTGAAGAAGAGTTTTATTATGTTTTCAATGAAGTATGCAAAGAATGCTGATGAAAAGTTTTAACATTGTGTTTCATGACCCTTTATGTCTATAAATATATGTAATTCAATTAATGCAGTTATATATATATATAGTCAGTGATAATAGCATGTTAGCTGGTTCAGTTCAGTAAAGAATAAGACCAAGGTTTACCCACTGAAAAAATGTATTAAACTGTACTGCGTATGTTCCTCGGTCATCGTTGTCTAGTGCATGACACTAACTCTGTTCTGCTTCTCAGAGAGCAGGTTAGACAGCATTTTTGTGTGACCTGTGACCTGCATGCACGCAGCCATCCCAGTTTTCATGCTCATCTTATGGAGGTTGCCCATGCACTTGTGTCCCTGTATTTTACCGAGTGACAGAGAATGTATCAGTATCAGTGAATGATCAGTGATAAATTCTTATGTCCTGATGCTCTATTTGTGAGAGCATACGAACATAAAGACATTAGCCCACCCCGAACCACACACCTGACCCCCCCGGTCACTGCAAATTACTGTCCATGAAAAGCACAGAGCCAGGAACAGCTTCAGCTGTTCACTTTCCGCTTTTCAGGGTTAGGATTTGCATGGGGAGAACTGAAAAAAAAAATGATCTCCCTTATTTTCTCAAGTCTCAAAGTTTGCAGGTATTCCTTACTTTCCATGACTGCTTTCACTCTCATTGTTAAAAGCAGTTGTCTGTTCCAATGACCGTTCTGAGCTGTGAGCTGTAAGCGATGTCCCCTGAACACCCACATGTCCTTTAGTGGGGCGCTTTGCTTGCTCTGAGGCTGTTTCAGGCCTTGGATCAACTGTAAAGCTGATTTGTGGCAACTTGTTGAAAAGGCGCTAAACTAAGTAAAAGTAAAGTTGAATTGAATTTTACTGCAGTTCTGAAACACTCTGTGGTGTAACTTTGTGAATGTATGAATTTTAGTCATTTGTCTTTGAATTTTATCTGATGTAAATAGTGCTGTATTTGAAGTGGATCCAGTCTCACTTCAATATTTTGATATCTCCCTGAGATAAATAAACATGTTAGTATATATGTGAGGAGAAATTCCATTTTTGTACAATAAACTAATATGAGAAACCAAGCTCTGTGTGTAGCCGGTGTTTACTGAAATAATGTCTTACAGTGAAGTGATTTGATTTTATTCTTTTTCCTCTTTCCCTGCCTTGGTCATCTCTCTCCATCTTTTCTCTCAAATTCACCATTGTTTGGGATTGTCCAATCCATGCCTCTCCCCTCTTATTTCCTTCTCCTGTCCTCTCTCTCGTCTTTTTCTTTTCTGCTATTCATTCTTCCTTTCCTGCATCGGTCATGTCCCGTTACATCACACTCCTCCACAATGCCTCTGTACTCTTTCCCTTCATTCCTCCCCATCTCCCATCATCTTTCCTTCCCTACCACTCCCTCATTTTACACAACCCTGCAAACACCTCTTTCATCTGTCTTTCTTTCTCTCCCCTTCTCCTTCCCCTCCCACCAATTTTCCTCCCTTTCTCCTCCCCCTCTTCCCTCATGCATAATTCTTTCTTTTGTACTATTTGATTCACATGCACCTTCCCGTCTCTGCACCTTCCATTATCCAATGCCTTCCCCCCTCCACTCCTCCATTTTCTTTAATTTTGCATCCCTCCGCCCCCCTGCCCCCTCACAGGCCCAGCCGGTCCCAGACGAGCTGGTTGCTAAGCTGCTGGGTAACCAGGCGACGTTTGGCCCGGTGGTGACAGTGGAGCCTCGGCGCAGGAAGTTCCACCGGCCGATTGGCCTGCGCATCCCGCTGCCCCCCTCCTGGCGTGAGAGCCCGCGCGACTCCGGAGAGGGGGACACCACGAGCCTGAGGCTACTCTGCAGTGTTATCGGTAGGGGGAGGACCAGGGCAGGTGGGAGGGTGGGCACAGCGGCAGGTCGTAGCTCTGCAGTGTTATCGGTAGGGAGAGGAACAGGGCAGGTGGGAGGGTGGGCACAGCGGCAGGTCATAGCTCTGCAGTGTTATCGGTAGGGGGAGGACCAGGGCAGGTGGGAGGGTGGGCACAGCGGCAGGTCGTAGCTCTGCAGTGTTATCGGTAGGGGGAGGACCAGGGCAGGTGGGAGGGTGGGCACAGCGGCAGGTCGTAGCTCTGCAGTGTTATCGGTAGCGAGAGGACCAGGGCAGGTGGGAGGGTGGGCACAGCGGCAGGTCATAGCTCTGGGAGACCTGTACGTTTGCATAAAGTGATGCCTTTGTTTCCCCATCCTCTCCTAGGTGGCACAGCTCCAGCACAGTGGGAGGACATAACTGGCACTACCAAGCTGGTGTATGCCAACGACTGCGCCAACTTCACAACCAATGTGTCTGCACGGTAAGTCAAAACCACACCACACACACTTAGATACACACACTCAACCAGACTCACGTATACATACTCTCTCACACACACACACACACATTGTCTGTTCTCTGCTGTTTTCTCTCCCCTCTCTTTGTGCAGTGCAGTTCAAGTTTGATTCATTGACATAGTAGTGCATTCAAAGCAAAACATACAATGCCCCCATAACTTCATATTGTTTTATTTTGATTTGGATCTGTACTTCATAATTTTAGACGTATGATTTAAAAATTCACACGTGGGTAAAACTGAAATAGTCAGCTTTTATTAAAGGGTATTTCCGTATATTTTGGTTGGTCCCTCTCTCTCCCTCTCTGTCTCAGGTTTTGGTTAGCTGACTGTCCTCGCACTGCTGAGGCAGTGGCCTTTGCTAACCTGCTGTACCGTGAGCTGTCTGCGGTGCCGTACATGGCCAAGTTTGTTGTGTTCGCCAAGATGAACGAGGTGAGGGAGGGCCGACTTCGCTGCTACTGTATGACTGACGACAAGATGGACAAAACGCTGGAACAGCACGAGAACTTTACAGAGGTGGCACGCAGCCGCGACATTGAGGTGGGCCCAGTTTATATTCACATTACGTTGTGTTTGAGAGCTCAGCTCTCTCCTGCGGTGACCACCTGGGGAATCAGACTGGGATGGGATTGTAAGAAACTGTGTAGCCAATCAGATATAAGGGATGACCTTATGAAAGTCCAGCTTCTGTGGGCAGGAAAATAGCTCCTGTGTCATGTGCCATCTCCATGCATCAAAATCCAGCCTCTCAAAATCACTGTGCTCTTTCATGTGTCACAGAGACATCCAAACACAGGAAATGACTATCCAAAGAATCCAAGGATAATATATTTTTGAGAGGTGACATTGGATTTATGTTTGGTTACTGTACATATCAACATGTCAGTGTTTCTTAATTTATCAAGAAATGTCAATGCATCAAACCCCTGGGTGGTGAGCTTTTTCACCCAGCGTAAGTAGAGAAGACAAAGAAAGGGAGGAAGGAGCGTAGATGGTGGGATAAGATGATGGGGCTTGTGACTCAGTGTTGCCCCCCTCAGGTGATGGAGGGAATGCCGCTGCACCTGGAGTGCTCAGGAAACCTGCTACCTGTGAGGAAAGCCACTCAGCAGCCCCGTAGCTTCAGCTTTCAGGCCTTCAGAGACAACCGTCTGCCTGTGTCCGTCAAGGTGCCTGCCCCTCTGTGTCCGTCTGTCTCATTCTCCCCCGATCTGTCTGTCTGCAAGTCTGTATACAGATTTATGCAGTACTTATGTGTTTATACAATGTATTTAAGCACTTAAGTCACTAATTGGTGAACGAGTCAAACTGATTGGCCAAGAGTACACACACCTGTTCCCAAGATTAAAAACAGATGAAAAGCTCCAGTACATGCAGGTTCTGTTGCACACAGTGTTGTTTTTTAAATTAATTCTTTATCTCTTCTATTTCTCAGCGTCATGTCTATCTTTCTGTCCTTTATAGTGAGGGTAGCTGCTCTCTCCCCTGTGTTCGCTCATGCCTGCTCCCCCCTCTCTTTCTTTCCTTTACAGTGAGGGTAGCTGCTCCCTCCTCTGTGTCCGCTCATGCCTGCTCCCCACTCTCTTTCTGTCCTTTATAGTGAGGGTAGCTGCTCTCTCCTCTGTGTCCACTCATGCCTGCTCCCCCCTCTCTTTCTGTCCTTTATAGTGAGGGTAGCTGCTCCCTCCCCTGTGTATGCTCATTCCTGCTCCCCCCTCTCTTTCTGTCCTTTATAGTGAGGGTAGCTGCTCCCTCCTCTGTGTCCGCTCATGCCTGCTCCCCCCTCTCTTTCTGTCCTTTATAGTGAGGGTAGCTGCTCTCTCCTCTGTGTCCGCTCATGCCTGCTCCCCCCTCTCTTTCTGTCCTTTATAGTGAGGGTAGCTGCTCTCTCCTCTGTGTCCGCTCATGCCTGCTCCCCCCTCTCTTTCTGTCCTTTATAGTGAGGGTAGCTGCTCCCTCCTCTGTGTCCGCTCATGCCTGCTCCCCCCTCTCTTTCTGTCCTTTATAGTGAGGGTAGCTGCTCTCTCCTCTGTGTCCGCTCATGCCTGCTCCCCCCTCTCTTTCTGTCCTTTATAGTGAGGGTAGCTGCTCTCTCCTCTGTGTCCGCTCATGCCTGCTCCCCCCTCTCTTTCTGTCCTTTATAGTGAGGGTAGCTGCTCTCTCCTCTGTGTCCGCTCATGCCTGCTCCCCCCTCTCTTTCTGTCCTTTATAGTGAGGGTAGCTGCTCCCTCCTCTGTGTTTGCTCATGCCTGCTCCCCCCTCTCTTTCTGTCCTGTACAGTGAGGGTAGCTGCTCCCTCCTCTGTGTTTGCTCATGCCTGCTCCCCCCTCTCTTTCTGTCCTGTACAGTGAGGGTAGCTGCTCCCTCCTCTGTGTTTGCTCATGCCTGCTCCCCCCTCTCTCCCTCAGGTCAGGGACAGCAGTAAAGATCCTTCTGGGTTTCTGTCCTTCCTGCGCAAATCCACCAAATACGAGGACAGCCAGCATGTGCTGTGCAACCTCAATATCACAATGCCGCCCTGCATCAAGGTACCGACTGCGACATGACCGTAATGCAACCACAATACCACCATAACACGCCTTCAACACTATTATTAATTTATCCACGGCCCTGCCTAGCACAGTACACAGAGCACTACCCAAACCTGACCCTAAACCAACCACACACAAAAATGGACACAGAGCACAACCCAAACCTGACCCTAACCCAACCACACACAAACATGGACACAGAGCACAACCCAAACCTGACCCTAATTCAACCACACACAAACATGGACACAGAGCACAACCCAAACCTGACCCGAACCCAACCACACACAAACATGGACTCAGAGCGCAACCCAAACCTGACCCTAACCCAACCACACACAATCATGGACACAGAGCACAACCCAAACCTGACCCTAACCCAACCACACACAAACATGGACACAGAGCACAACCCAAACCTGACCCTAACCCAACCACACACAAACATGGACACAGAGCACAACCCAAACCTGACCCTAACCCAACCACACACAAACATGGACACAGAGCACAACCCAAACCTGACCCTAACCCAACCACACACAAACATGGACACAGAGCACAACCCAAACCTGACCCAAACCCAACCACACACAAACATGGACACAGAGCACCACACTCACAGTGAAAGGTTGATTTTTTTTGGTGCCCATTTGTTTC
>CM040744.1:47270717-47323217 GCA_022829145.1 Albula goreensis | reverse complement strand
CCCTGTAATGACGGCCCATCTTAGTGGTTTCTGTGGAGGTAAACACTGGGACTGGCACATGAGTGGAGCCCAGCATGAATGCTGAAAGTGCTGAAGCAGCCCTTTGGACAGTGTTTGTGTTTTTATGGAGCCCTCAGTGAGGTTTACAGAAGGAGGAGGAAGGGGCTGTAACACTGCGCCTCTGATTATGTGTTATGGCTGTTATGATTAATACACACAAATCATGGGCCTTCAGAGGGCACACGGTCAATAAATATACACACAGGGGAAACACACTCCCACACACTCCCATACACACACACACAGGGGAAACACACACCCACACACACACAGGGGAAACTCACTCCTACACACACACAGGGGAAACACACTCCCACACACTCCCATACACACACACACAGGGGAAACACACACCCACACATACACAGGGGAAACACACTCCCACACACACACACACAGGGGAAACACACTCCCACACACACACACACACACACACACACAGGAGAAACACACTCCCACACACACACAGGGGAAACACACTCCCACACACACACAGCGGAAACACACTCCCACACACACACACACACACACACACACACACACACAGGAGAAACACACTCCCACACACACAGGGGAAACACACTCCCACACACACACAGGGGAAACACACTCCCACACACACACAGGGGAAACACACTCCCACACACACATAGGGGAAACACACTCCCACACACACACAGGGGAAACACACTCCCACACACACACACAGGGGAAACACACTCCCACACACACACAGGGGAAACACACTCCCACACACACACACACACACACACAGGAGAAACACACTCCCACACACACACAGGGGAAACACACTCCCACACACACACACAGGGGAAACACACTCCCACACACACACAGGGGAAACACACTCCCTCACACACACAGGGGAAACACACTCCCACACACACATAGGGGAAACACACTCCCACACACACACACAGGGGAAACACACTCCCACACACACACAGGGGAAACACACTCCACACACACAGGGGAAACACACACACACACAGGGGGAAACACACTCCCACACACACACACAGGAGAAACACACTCCCACACACACAGGGGAAACACACTCCCACACACACACAGGGGAAACACACTCCCATACACACACACAGGGGAAACACACTCCCACACACACACACACATACACACAGGAGAAACACACTCCCACACACACACAGGGGAAACACACTCCCACACACACACACAGCACTCCCACACACACACAGGAAACACACTCCCACACACACACAGGGGAAACACACTCCCATACACACACACAGGGTAAACACACTCCCATACACACACACAGGGTAAACACACGCAGACACACACACACAGGGGAAACACACTCCCACACACACACAGGGGAAACACACTCCCACACACACATAGGGGAAACACACTCCCACACACAGGGGAAACACACTCCCACACACACACAGGGGAAACACACTCCCACACACACAGGGGAAACACACTCCCACACACACAGGGGAAACACACTCCCATACACACACACAGGGGAAACACACTCCCACACACACACAGGGGAAACACACTCCCACACACACACAGGGGAAACACACTCCCACACGCACACAGGGTAAACACACTTACACGCACACACACACAGGGTAAATACACACACTCACATACACACAGGGGAAACACACTCCCACACACACACACACACACACATATACATGTTTGTGGTGCTGCTGTATGTCTTGCTTATTGCCAGCTCTGGCCGGAGGTGCACGCTGGCTCAGCCTCATCAGGGAAAACTGTAAAACTGGTAATCTAATGGGTCTCTTCACTCTCTGGCGCCCTCTCCTGGTTGGCTGGGTGCATGCAGGTTTGTGAGTATATGATTCCAGTTTTCTTGGCATTGGGAATATGTGATTTATGTGATTTGTATGATTTATGTGTAGCATATGCAGTGTTTCTCATGCAGCCACTTGTCTGGGGGGTAGAAGGAGAGATTTGCAATGGGGTTGATAGCACATTTTAGGTAGGAAAAAGGGAAAAATAGATATTGTACATGAGCACTTGATTTTGTAGGAAAACGGTTTCTTCCTATTGATTTAGGGCTGCAGGTTATGTAAGAAATCAGGAGAGCAGACCATGGAAATGCTATAAATTTAAACACGACCATATCTTGTTATTCTTCCTGGGAAATGTTTATATTTTTGTGGATATATTTGTTACTAAAATAATATGTATTATGCATAAAACTTGTTTTACTGACAGTAACATTTCATAATTTCAAAATTTTACCTTTTTGGGGTTCTAAAACAGTGGGGTTTTGGGGGGTTATGTTACAGTAAAAGTAACATGCTTGTATTAATGGCAAATTTATATGCTTCTTTCAACTTTTCACTCATAACAACTAAAAAAGGGAAGCAAACCTAGTCCTGCAGTACCAGAGGTGTTTTTGGTTTTGTTGTATCCAAAGCCCGAGCTGCATAAATGTGTAATTTATGAATGAGCATGGGGTCTGTGGTGCTGGCTGCATGATTCAGCAGAGGACTTTGTGTATTGGTTAGGCCTGACCAGAGCCAGGTGAAAGGATATTATAGTTTTGTATCTATTTTCTAACTTCTCCTCAGAACCTGAACACTGAATCACAGTCCGCTCAATGCGAATGCTCACAGCCTGAAATATGTGTCACTGAGTACTGCTGTGTGTACACCTCCAGGCCTACAGGGGGCAGTGTTTTATGCTGTTTGCCATACATGGTCAGGGCGCAGGTGCATCGTAAGGCACTTTCCCCAAATGCATAATTTTTTATGAGCAAATGCAGAGCAGAGGGCCATTAGGTGACTGTCCACATGCCCAGACAGGCCTGTCCAAAACCTGCCGCATGTTGAGCAATCCACATATTTATTATATTTTTCACATTTTAATCTATATTTTCCATAGGAGAGCTTTTGAGTACTGATGAGGGGCTACTATCTGTGAGGCAAGACACACACCCAATCACACACAGTTTGCTCACTTTCGCACTTTGACTGCAGATTGGCCAGACAGGGACAATTCTGTCCTGTCAAAATGTGTAATGAGTATTTACCACTCTCCCTTCCTTTGTCCTCTCACAGCAAAATTCCCCACACTGGTTCCTGAACTGGTTTGAGAACTGATGGGGAACTGTTAGTGCGTGTACACGTTTGTAAGGAAACAGCTGTGCTTTGAACGTTTGTAAGGAAACAACTGTGGAATGGCACTCTGAGCCCACAGGACAGCCGGATATAACCAGCTCTTCTGTAGCAGGTCAGCCCGATATAACCAGCTCTTCTGTAGCAGGACAGCCCGATATAACCAGCTCTTCTGTAGCAGCCCGATATAACCAGCTCTTCTGTAGCAGGACAGCCCGATATAACCAGCTCTTCTGTAGCAGGACAGCCCGATATAACCAGCTCTTCTGTAGCAGGACAGCCCGATATAACCAGCTCTTCTGTAGCGGAACAGCCTGATATAACCAGCTCTTCTGTAGCGGAACAGCCCGATATAACCAGCTCTTCTGTAGCAGGACAGCCTGATATAACCAGCTCTTCTGTAGCAGGACAGCCGGATATAACCAGCTCTTCTGTAGCAGGACAGCCCGATATAACCAGCTCTTCTGTAGCAGGACAGCCTGATATAACCAGCTCTTCTGTAGCAGGACAGCCCGATATAACCAGCTCTTCTGTAGCAGGACAGCCGGATATAACCAGCTCTTCTGTAGCAGCCCGATATAACCAGCTCTTCTGTAGCAGGACAGCCTGATATAACCAGCTCTTCTGTAGCAGCCCGATATAACCAGCTCTTCTGTAGCAGGACAGCCGGATATAACCAGCTCTTCTGTAGCAGGACAGCCGGATATAACCAGCTCTTCTGTAGCAGGACAGCCCGATATAACCAGCTCTTCTGTAGCAGGACAGCCCGATATAACCAGCTCTTCTGTAGCAGGACAGCCTGATATAACCAGCTCTTCTGTAGCAGCCCGATATAACCAGCTCTTCTGTAGCAGGACAGCCCGATATAACCAGCTCTTCTGTAGCAGCCCGATATAACCAGCTCTTCTGTAGCAGGACAGCCTGATATAACCAGCTCTTCTGTAGCAGCCCGATATAACCAGCTCTTCTGTAGCAGAACAGCCTGATATAACCAGCTCTTCTGTAGCAGGACAGCCTGATATAACCAGCTCTTCTGTAGCAGCCCGATATAACCAGCTCTTCTGTAGCAGGACAGCCGGATATAACCAGCTCTTTTGTAGCAGGACAGCCGGATATAACCAGCTCTTTTGTAGCAGGTCAGCCTGATATAACCAGCTCTTCTGTAGCAGGACAGCCGGATATAACCAGCTCTTCTGTAGCAGGTCAGCCGGATATAACCAGCTCTTCTGTAGCAGCCCGATATAACCAGCTCTTCTGTAGCAGGACAGCCGAATATAACCAGCTCTTCTGTAGCAGGACAGCCGAATATAACCAGCTCGTCTGTAGCAGGTCAGCCGGATATAACCAGCTCTTCTGTAGCAGGACAGCCGGATATAACCAGCTCTTCTGTAGCAGGACAGAAGGGTTCTCTGGTCTCCGTTCATGAAGAATTTCAGTCATTAACACAGTCCTCTGACGTACTTAGCATGTTTGTGACTGGCAGAGTCTTTCTGTCATTCATGTGACAGTCACCCATGTACTGAACTACAGACAGTATATGTAAATATAAATGTGGTGTACAATAAAATGCATATGCATGTGCATACACACCATACAAAAGGTGTTGCTGTATGTGTATATCAGACTGCTTTATTTACCTGTTAGACGAAATTCAAATTCTTGACACATTACTGACTTTTTTAAAAGAAGTAACTTCAATACTCAGTGAAATATCTTTGTTCATGTCTTGTTTTCATTTAATATCATGCTTCCATGAAAATGCTCAGGGACTCTACAAGAGCGTTTTAGGTTTTACTGGTGTGTAAAGAGCTTGGGTTCAGGTGTGGTGTACACGTGGTCCATTACAGAGCTGTGAAAGTATAGTCGTCTCAGCGCAGTGTCCCTGCAGGGCCACCTTACTTTGTTCCTGTGACTCTGTCCCCTCTCTCTCTCTCTTTCTCTTTCTGTGTGTTTCTCTGGACATGTCATCTGCAGCCTGGCCGCCCTTCTGCTCCTCCTCCTCCTCCTCTCACTTCCTCCTCTCCGACCTTTGACCTCTGAACTCATGTTGACCTCATGTTGACCTCCTCCTCTTCTGGCCTCTCTTTTTCATCTTTACTTTATCAACCAAGTCTTTCTTTTTCCTCTGTCTTTTTTTATAAAATCCACCTTTTTTTTTAAATTTGTTCGTTCCGTAAACTTTCCCCACACAACCCAGTGGGGGGGCCTGCCCTGTCCCTATTCTTTCTCTTTCTCTCTGTCTTTTTCTATCCCCAATGTTCTGTCTCCTCTTTTCTCGTCCTACCTTCCTCTTTGTCTGTTGTGCATGTGCTTGCAGCCCACTTCTTGCCCAGCTCTCTTTGCCTGTATCCAAGGAAATGGGGGAATTGTGGGATGGTTAGGAGGTATGAAGCGGAGGGTGGTGACTGTGTGGCTTTAGTGGCCTGACAGACTGCGCATGGCATGCTCTGTACCAGTTTCTTCTTGTGTGTCTCTGTTTACTGTTTCCTGCCCTGTTAGGGGAAAAGGTGTTTATTGAGCTTGATGGTACCTTTTTTATTGTTTTTCATTGCTGTGTTCATATTCCTCTACAGTGCTGTGGACTTTGGCACTGTGTCTCTGTCTGTCCCATTGGCATTGTGATGTCATCAGTAGGGGACATATTTCTCTCACCACTGTCCCCTGGATTTCAACATCTGTGGCCGTTGCAATGCAGTGTAGCAGTGTTACTTGTGTGTGTTACTATGTGTATGTCTGTGCTTGTGTGTTTCACTGTGTGTCTCAGTGTGTGCTCCCTGTTTCAGTGTTTCTGTGTGTGCGTATTTCTTTGTTTCTGTTTGTGTTACTGTGTTTGTGTGTGTGCGTTTTTGTGTCTCCATGTTTCTTTGTCTGTGTGTGTTTTTCTGGACTGGACATGGCCACTGTTGCGGTATGTGTCCTGTGCTTCTACACAGTCACCTGCCTCACAATTTCACCCTCCTCTGAGTTTGAGTGACCCCCCCCTCCCCGCCACGTACACATCCTGTCACCTCCTCCCTCATCTTATCCATCTGGGCACATTTGGACAGAAAGACAGAGAGACAGATGGATGGATAAACAAAAAGACAATTTGCCTGTAAGCCAAAGGGTCCGCAGGACGGTCACATGGATAAACAGTAACCTGTACAGTGCAAGAGTCACATGGATACATAGTAAAATGTACAGTATTTCTTAATTTACTTATTAGCCTATCACCTGCATCCAGTACTCTGGCTGCATTAGCTTGTCAGGTGTGTACTCCAGTGCTGATTTTCTCACTCATCAGACCATGCTAAAATTGCTCAAATATTTTGTATAAAGGCATGAGAAGAATCCTTTTTATTCATGATTTTATCCATGAATATATATATATATTAAACTGTCAGATCGCAATAATAATTTAGCTAATTAAATATTTAGAGTGCAGAAGTTGTGTTGAAATCCAGATAAAGCTCTTCCATGACTCTCCTTGCTCCTCCATGATATAGCTATCCTCCACGATCAATCAACTTTAAACAGTCAGTCATTTTTTATTTCTGTAGAGCACCATTTACAGACAGACTGTTATGCAGTGCTTGTAATGGACAATTCTAAATGTAATATAGAACTCAGATTTAGGAGTTGGAAGACAGAGATTTGGAGAACACTAGAGAACTATTCCCCATCCCCTGTGAAGGTGATCTGGCTGGACTCCTGCATAATGGCTGAACACAGTACAGCTGTGACTGTGGTGGCTGTTGTCAGAGTTTGGGCTTTACTGCACTGTAACCTGTAGCTGATGGTGCCTCACTGTGCTTCATTGAGTTAACAGAGTGTGTCCTGTGTTTTTATAGAACATGAGAACATACAGGCAAATGACTACAGGAACAGTCTATAGAGTATCCAGCACTGTATCAAGCCAATTTACCTACAGTCTACAGAGTATCCAGCACTGTATCAAGCCCATTTACCTACAGTCTACAGAGTATCCAGCACTGTATCAAGCCCATTTACCTACAGTCTACAGAATATCCAGCACTGCATCAAGCCCATTCATCTACAGTCTACAGAGTATCCAGTATCAAGCCTAGACTCATGCACACCATAGTGGTCCTAAGGTTCCTTTTAGAGGAAATTTTCCCTGACTCATGCCTTTGAGTACTTAAGATGCTGCTTTAGAACATGGAAAAACAGTCGGTTAAGTTCATAGCATGTGGTGCCCCTGCACACAGCACCCGGTGTCTGTAAATCAGTGGGAGGAATATGACAGCACTCATCCATGAAAATGTTAAACTCATGCTTTGTTCTTGCATATGGAAAACACTCCCCAGGCATTGAGCCTCACATCATTTTCATAAAACTGCATACATTTACAACTAAAGGGATACAAACAAACAAATTCCGCTGGATTCACCAGAGAGACACCGCATTTGTTTATTTCTACATGCATATGTTGATAATTATCACTAATTTTTAATTGTTGTGTTTACAGACTTTGTGATATGTGTAAACTGACACCCTTAAGATGTCAGGGTAAGGGGTCTGGGATGTAAAGTGAGGGTTGAAAAAAGATTAAATGAACTTCTCAGAAGCAGAGATCAAAGTTTTAATAACAGACTTACAATCCAAAACGAATATTTTAATAGGTTGGGTAAGTAGTGGGAGTATCTGGACAGAGGAAAACCATAATCTGGAAAGACATATTATATCTGATTTACAGTATATGGATACACATAAATACACACACAGACTTCACCCTGTAAAGACGCTGCTGTCTCTCCTTTCATGGGCCTGTTCCCTCCTCCTGGGATGCTTTTAGAGCGGTTGGCTGCCAGCTGGGGGGGGGCAGGGTTCAGCACCCTCTGCACACTCAGCACAACCCCCCACCAGCTCCGTCTCAAATTACTGCCACAGGGAGCCATGCTTCTATCCTCCTCCCCCTTACTCTCTCTTTTCCCTCTCTCTGGCTCTCTCCCTTCCTCTCTCTCTTATCCATGATCTGTTTGTCTGTCTGTTCTGCAGTAAGTGCTCACTCACTCCGCACTGATTCACTCACTCAGTACTGACTCATTCAGCAGTGACTCAAACACTCAGCAATGATTCACTCAGCACTGACTCAAACACTCACTCAGCAATGATTCACTCAGCACTGACTCAAACACTCACTCAGCAATGATTCACTCAGCACTGACTCAAACACTCACTCAGCAATGATTCACTCACATAGTACTGACTCATTCAGCAGTGACTTAAACACTCAGCAATGATTCACTCACTCAGCACTGTGCACCCCTCAGGAAACTGGTGCCTTAGGTGGATTCGCCACCCTGGCAGAGCTCTCTCTCGCACACACTTTACACAGTCACACACACCATACACACTCTTACACACCTTACACACTCACACACACCCTAACTCTCACTCGCACATATGCACACCATAGACCTTACACACTCACACAGCCTAACTCGCACATAGGCACACCATAGACATTACGCATTTTCACATACACCTTACCCATTCACTCATCTTACGTACTCACATGCACCTTACACACACACACACATACTCACACACACCTTACACACAAACACACTCAGGACCAGCACTTAACTTTTGTGGAAGCAACCTGAAGCACCACTACAGCCCTGCTGAAATGTTGGTGGTCTGCACTGCTTTTGAGCACATGATCACCATCTTGTGGTGATACAATATAAATTAACACATGCATAGGTTACAACCCATACACAGTGCTTTATCCAACATGTTGTGTAGAAATGGAGGATGACGTTTGTGGCAGTGATTTGGAACTGTGTAATATTGACTGTTGGGCATTGTGTGCAATGTCTCACCCAACCACTCCTGTATCTGCCTGGAAGTAGGGAAAAAGTTAAGAAGGGAGAGAGGGAAGCTGTGAGGAGGAGAGGTGGAGAAAGGGAGGAGAAAAAGCAGCAAATAGCAGGTTTCCCTGCATTAGCTGATAACACTTTTCTTGAGTGCTGTATTTTGAACGGGAAAAATACAAATGTTCAAGAGGGAATGACAGTTTGGCTTGAAGATGAGATTGATCTTATGGTGAGTGAAGTTAAATATAATAGTCTACTCTGATTTTCAAAGCTGTGATTGAGGAGTATGGTCTAATGGTCTATGTAGCACAAGATATATTTTATAAGGTATGAATTGGTGTTTGCGAGTGTGGACGTTTGTGTGTTAATGTTTAGGTCATGTGTGTACCTGGTGTATTTTATTGCACTGTGTGTATGTTTACCCAGTGTATTTTATGGTACAGAGTGTGTGTGTTCCCTGTGTGTCTTTATTTAACTTTGTTTGTATGTTTTATTGTGTAGAGGGTGTGTGTGTGAGTGGTCTGTGTGTTTTATTGTGTAGGGCATGTGTGAATGTCTTGTATATGTGTGTGTCAGTGTGGTTTTTCTATGAAAGTTGTATGTGTGTGTGTGTGTGTGTGTGTGTGTGTGTGTGTGTGTGTGTGTGTGTGTGAGTGAGTGAGTTTATCTGAGTGTGTGTGTGCCTGTGATTACCTGCACGTTTGCTTGCCAGCCTGAAGATATTAACATATGTTTGAGTATGCCCTGCCTGCACAAATTACAGAGCATGTGTGTTTTTGAGTGTGTGTGTGTGTGTGTGTGTGTGTGTGTGTGTGTGTGTGAGTGTGAGATTGTGTGTGTGTGTGTGTGTGTGAGTGTGAGATTGTGTGTGTGTGTGTGTGTGTGTGTGTGAGTGAGTGAGTGACAGTGAGTGTGTGTGTGTGCGTGAGTGTGTGTGTGTGTGTGTGTGTGTGAGTATGTGTGTGTGCCTGTGTGTGTGTGAGTGTGTGAGTGTGTGTGTGTGTGTGTGTGAGTGAGTGAGAGAGTGAGAGAGTGTGTGTGTGTGTGTGTGTGTGAGTGTGAGTGCGTGTGTGTGTGTGTGAGTGAGTGAGTGACAGTGAGAGTGTGTGTGTGTGTGTGTGTGTGTGTGTGTGTGTGTGTGTGTGTGTGTGTGTGTGTGTGTGTGTGTGTGTGTGTGTGTGTGTGTGTGTGTGTGCAAGAGAGAGAGATGATCAGTGCCTTGCTGGTGCCTGGCCCAGTCCCTGGCCTGTATTCATAAAGCATTTCAGAGCTGAGTGCTGATCTGGGGTCAGTTTCCCCATTCATATACTGATCGAATATGAGCTGAAAAGCAAAACTGATCTTAGATCAGGACTGTGTTTATGGAGCTTCTCGGGGAAGGTTTGAATACTCTGAGTACTCTGATCTAGGATCAGATTTACAGAATACATATTCTAATTAATTGTCAAAAGATTAAGAGGCCAAACTGATCCCAGATCAGCACTCATAAGGCCTAATCAAATGGGAAATAAACTGATAATTAATAGATTCAGGTGCAGATAGTATTCACTGCCACACAGCATTTCCCACATGCAAAGAACTGAAAGCTAGTTATTCCCCTTGAACTGAGCATCATTTTTATTTGATATTTGTGGTTGTAGTTATAATTATTCTTCCAACGGTCTTCACTCTGAGGCACTTTGTGAATACAGTCCGTGATCTAGGATCAGTTTTCTCATGATCATATCCTAGCCAAATTAATAAAGGAGTAAAAACACAAAACTGATCCCAGATCAGCCCTCTGAGCACTCTGAATTGCCAGCAGCAGTGGCAGTAACGCCTGTTCCTTCTCCTCCCCTCCTCTAGGTGGCAGTAAGAGGAGCAGCACCAGCATGCATATGGACCACACCCTCTTTGTCCTTGGCTTGGTGTCTGGCTGGTTGTCTGTTGCTACTGCTGCTCCTCTTACTGCTGGAGCTGGCTGATCTGGCTTGCCAAACCCCCCCAAAAACCGCCAGCCTGGTTCTCCTGTGCCCCTGTTCCCCCACCCCTTCTCCTGCATCGCAGCATCGGTCCCCCCCAGCTAGCTCCCGCCCTCCTCTGGGCCCCTTCCTCTTCTTCCCCTGCCTCTGGCTCCTTCCTCCCCATTCCCTGGGCAGGGGCACGTCCCCCCTCCTGGGGCCCCAGCGAAACGCACAGGGGCGGAGGGGGCGGAGGGGGGCCCGTGTGAGTGTGGCTCTCTCTGTTTCACTCCTCCAGGTTACGGGCTGCTGGTGCAGGATGAGTTGCTCTCCCCAGCCTCCATGCAGTACAGCCTGCCCTCCCCGCTGGGCAGTGGGGGCGACCCCTACTGGCAGGACGTGTCCAGCATGGAGTGCGCACCCATCGCCACCACAGAGGAGGACACGCTTATGGAGATGTCCGAGGTTCAGGTGTGGCCCCCGGGGGCCGGCGGGGGCCCCACACTGGCCGTGGAGGACTCTTCGCTGGAGTGCAGCAATGCGGATGATTCGGAGGCGGCACTGGGGCTGCCGTCCGGGACGCTGGGCCGGCCGGGGAGCAGGGCCAGTGCCACCAGCGGGACCGGAGGGGGCCTGAGTGGCTCCATGGACCTGGCCGAGGATGACGGAGACGTGGGGGGCCGAACCGCCGACACCTCCCCCCTGGCGGCCAGTGAAGGCAGGGCCGAGGACGATCTTGGGGTCAACGTCAATGGGCTGGATGGGGTTCAAAGGTCAGAGGTGGTGAGGTCGTTGGAGTTTGAGGTGGAAGCAGCGGCGGGCAGCAGTGTGGCACGCAGAGGAGGAGGAGGGTTAGAGGAAGGAGCGGTTCGGGCCAGCTCGGGCTCAGAGGATGGACTTTCTCTCGTTGCAGGGCAGCAGCGGGTTTATGCCCGACTCAGTGATTCACCCGGACTGAGTCGCATTGCTGAGCGCAATGGAGACAGGTGAGACCACCCAGGTGTAGCTCTTGGCATTAATGCCATTTGATAATAACAATGACACCCTTAGTACTGTCACACTGACCTGAATTATGTGCCATAGTGGCTACATAAGACTGTCATAAGAATATCATAATGCTTACCATAGTCAGTCATCACAGAGTAAGATAGCTTATGACAAATACTACAGTGATGTTAAAATATAGATTAACAATCACATATTGACATTACCACACAATGCCTTCCATAATGTGCATAATCACTTTAAGGCACTTCTGTATTATGACTGTGTGACAATGTAATGTAATGTGCTGTCATTACATGCTTACACCATCATGGTGTTGACTTAGTTGATAAACATGGTTATCAATCTGCACATGCTTCATAACAATTAGCTGAAGTCTAAAGTTTCAGTATTTCACATTCGTATTTGATCCAGGTTTGGTCCTGTGTTCATGAAGCACCTCAGAACAGAGAGGCAAAGTAGGTCACATGAATCGACCCCTGAAATGGGCTGTGCCCTTTGTTTCATTGGGTTAGGGTTACGGTTAAGGTTGTTTTATTATAGTCATTTACAGAACCTGTTTACACAAACAGCATGTTTGAGGCCCAGCCATGAGTCTGTACCATTTTTTATACATTTATTTGTCCTCTGTCAAACTATTTCAGTTTAATAAATTCTTCTGATTTTATATGATTTCATTGCATTTTTGTACAAGCATGATAAGGAACTAGTACCCCTGCATCATTTCCCTTGATAATGGTCTCCATTATACAGCTCCTGTATCAGCAGCCCTGTGTCTGTTTCCTTCTGACCCCGCCTCTCCCCGCAGGTCGGGCAGCAGCTCTTTCCTGTCCTACCTGCAGGAGCAGTCAGGGGGGGGCCCAGGCTGGCACTGCAATGTAGACCCCGTGCAGGGCTGGGGGGGGCCGCAGCCAAAGCCCCGCCATTGCATGGAGTCAGTGATGTCATCTGTGCGTGCCAGTGACTCCAGCCAGTCCCGCGTATCCCAGGAGTCCCTGCTGCAGCCAGTGCGGGACACGGGGCACTCAGAAATCCTGCGGGGCCACTTTCGGGGGACACAGCCCTTCGAGAAGGGGCTGGGGTTCCCCCACCGCGCCCCGGAGCTAAGGGGCTGGGACGAGCCATGCTTCAGAGGGCAGGTCAGTTTTCGGGGCTCAATGGGCCGTACCCTTTCTTCCTCCTCTAACACAGATGTGGGTGACTTTGCAACCACTACTGAACTCTGCAAACAGTTACTGTTAGGGTTTATGTATGGGTTGGTAATAGTGCTAGGGTATTGTGTTAGTGTTTGTTTTAAGGTTGGTGTTAATGTTAATGTTAGTGTTTGTGATAGGGCTAGTAGGTTTGTGTTAGTGCTTGTGTTAGTGACACCAGTCTCCTTTTCGGTCTGTACATATGGGCTCTCCTGTCCTGTCCTGCTCAGGATCAAAGCCCAAGAAGGGCACAAACACTGCTGGCCTCCCCAAATATAGTGCCCTCCCTCTGCAGTCCCTCCCCTAGACCTTCTGTCACTAAGCTTCTGGGGGCTGGCAAGGCAACACAGCACTAAAGCACAGATTCTCTCCACTCTCCTAAAACTCAATTCAATTTTGTGCTAACTGGATCATAGGTCTATAGAATCTGTGATATACAGAGCTTTCTGTGATACTCTCCACTCCATGACAGACTGATTCATTCATTCATCAGTTCATCAGATCCTTGAAAGACAATTTCCAGCTCTGTGTGAAAAATTTTGTTTGAAACATATCCTACTTGTGATCAGGGTTAGGGTTAGACACAGGCTGTGAGAGGCAGGGTGTGCTGGGTTCAACCCTGTGAGAGGCAGAGTGTTTGCGTGTTTTACTTCTGTTTTTATTTATTCATATATTTTCAGGATAAAACCCCTTGAGATGTACCATCTCGTTTTTGGGGGGGGGGGGGGGTCACGACAAAAAATGTACACAACTTATCTTATATACAACACAATGTGCAACAAATAACAGGCATGGTTACAGTTACAATTAGACTAATTGTGAAAGGACAAAAACAAACAAGCACATTCATGCACTGTGCACACTCCCAAACCCATTTTATAACAACAGTAAACAGTGACAGTTAACAGGAGCAGTCTGTCATGAGATGAGAGCAGTTTTAAATGAACCTAAATACTGCAGAGATTTCAGAGAAGTTGGTAGGTTGTTCCAGTCTCTAGGAGTACTATAATTAATTTTTTTTCCTATTGCAAGTTAAATTTTTAGGACATGAAAAAGGAGATAATTATTTCTTAGAGTATAATTAGAGTTAGAGTTTTGTGAGATGAGTAGCTCTTGTAAATAGATAGGACAGTTTAAAGTACTACATTTGTAAAGAAACTAGTTCTAGAGCAGCAGCCATCTATTTTGGAGAGAAAGCCATTGCAACTGATTGTACATTATACAGTGGTGAGTTTGAAAGTGACAATTGAGAATACATCTGCATAAACGATTAAATATGACATCTAAATTTAAGAAATCAGTTTTTGAAGCATTTTTATGTACATTGTTTCCATAGTCAAGAGCAGGCAGTAACAACTGGGATACCAGCTTCTTTTTTACTTTCATGGTAAACTGTTATTTGATCTGTAGAAAACACAAATCCATAGCCCCAGATATTTTACCTGGCCAACCTTAGTGAGCAGTGCACAACCTTAGTGAGCAGTGCACCACCTTAGTGAGCAGTGCACCACCTTAGTGAGCAGTGCACAACCTTAGTGAGCAGTGCACCACCTTAGTGAGCAGTGCACAACCTTAGTGAGCAGTGCACAACCTTAGTGGGCAGTGCACAACCTTAGTGAGCAGTGCACAACCTTAGTGGGCAGTGCACAACCTTAGTGAGCAGTGCACAACCTTAGTGAGCAGTGCACAACCTTAGTGGGCAGTGCACCATTAGATGTAAAAATATAAAAATAATCAGCAGCAGATTTAAGCCTTTGCTTTGTACCAAACAGCATGATGTAAGACTGATTAAGAACTTGGCCATTCGTAGCATACCAGTTCTGTATCAGGTCAAAGTCTGACTGGAGAGAAGCAATGATCTGTAATGTATTTGAACTGGCAGCATAGATTACTGTATTATCTGCACATAAATGGATATTTGAGGTTTTGCATAATAATGGGAGTTCATTAATAAAAACTGAAAAGAGAAGGGTCCCAAAACAGAGCCTATGCAAGAAGATCTTTGAACAAACACACACTGCTTCCTCCCACTAAGATATGCATTGGTTGTGCTGGGAGGCAGGGTGTAAACCCTGTAAGAGGGAGGGTTATGCACTTTGAGCGGCAGGTTGTGCTGGGTTAAACCCTGTAAGAGGGAGGGTGTACTGGGTTAAACCCTGTAAGAGGGAGGGTGTGCTGGGTTGAACCCTGTGAGAGGCAGATTGTGCTGGGTTGAACCCTATAAGAGGGAGGGTGTGCTGGGTTAAACCTTGTGAGAGGCAAGGTGTGCTGGATTGAACCCTGTGGGAGGCAGGGTGTGCTGGGTTAAACCCTGTGAGAGGCAGGGTGTGCTGGGTTAAACCCTGTGAGAGGCAAAGTGTGTTGGGTTAAACCCTGTGAGAGGGAGGGTGTGCTGAGTTAAACCCTGTGAGAGGCAAAGTGTGCTGGGTTAAACCCTGTGAGAGGGAGGGTGTGCTGGGTTAAACCCTGTGAGAGGCAAAGTGTGCTGGGTTAAACCCTGTGAGAGGGAGGGTGTGCTGGGTTAAACCCTGTGAGAGGCAAAGTGTGCTGGGTTAAACCCTGTGAGAGGGAGGGTGTTCTGGGTTAAACCCTGTGAGAGGGAGGGTGTGCTGGGTTAAACCCTGTGAGAGGCAAAGTGTGCTGGGTTAAACCCTGTGAGAGGGAGGGTGTGCTGGGTTAAACCCTGTGAGAGGCAAAGTGTGCTGGGTTAAACCCTGTGAGAGGGAGGGTGTGCTGGGTTAAACCCTGTGAGAGGTAGAGCGCTGTACCCTGTGAGGGATTGTTACAGTGAGACAGTGGGACATGAAGGTCAGAGACTGGAATGGCGGCTGAGTTCCCAGCTGGCCTGTGGCCGCCTTTGTGACCTGCGCTTTGATTAGCTCCACGTGTCCATCTGCATGCTGACCAGGTGCTCAACAACAAGGGGGAGGAAGGAGGGGCATTGCTGTGTCATGTGTCATTTGTGTTCTTGTGAGCCAAGAGCTAAGCCTAAACACAAGTTAACACAGCAGAGCCTGGGAAAGCAACATTAGCAGAGCATGATATAGGCAGAACACAGGTTAAGAAAGTAAGCGTGGCATGACAGAGACAAAATACAGGTTATCAGCACTAGTATAATGTGACACAAGAGAATCTGAGTTGTATTGTGATATTGACATGAGGACAGAGGACAAATATCTCACTAATTGAAGTTGCTTCAAAGAGCACATGATCAAGATCTTGTGGCATGGCCCAGAGGGTACATTGGCAGTATCCTCAGTTCATATGTGTGACACGTGTTTCTCAGTTTATCACGCTGGGCTTCAGCCCAACAGATGATTGCATGAAATGGTGTGAACGTGCTGCAAAGTGAATGGGCTTCATTTAGACCGGGTTCAGATCACATGAGCCCAAGACTAAAATGAACAATTTTTTGTGCTTTCTCATTCCTAGAACTTGTTAACTCTCCTTTATAAAGTGGAACAAAAATAAAGTTTAATCAGACATGACAGTGTCAACTCTGTGAAACCTCTCTACATTTGAATAAGACATCATCATTTCATTTCTGTATGTTCAGGAAATATACAGAACAGGCAGGAAATATACAGAATTAGAGGAAATATACAGAACATGCAGGAAATATACAGAATTACAGGAAATATACAGAATTACAGGAAATATACAGAACGGGAAGAAAATATACAGAATTACAGGAAATACACAGAACGGGCAGGAAATATACAGAATGGGCAGGAAATATACAGAACGGGCAGGAAATATACAGAAAGTGCAGGAAATGTATGGAAAGGGTGAGGGTTATCAAACCAAACTGGGGGGCGGCGGAGCCATTTCCCCCCCCAGAGCCTCAGTCCCCCCAGACTTCCCAAACAGGCCCTGCAGAGTGGGTGTGAAACACGTATTACTCCATGACTCCAGCCCTGCAGAGTGGGTGTGAAACACGTATTACTCCATGACTCCAGCCCTGCAGAGTGGGTGTGAAACACGTATTACTCAATCACTCCAGCCCTGCAGAGTGGGTGTGAAACACGTATTACTCCATGACTCCAGCCCTGCAGAGTGGGTGTGAAACACGTATTACTCCATGACTCCAGCCCTGCAGAGTGGGTGTGAAACACGTATTACTCAATCACTCCAGCCCTGCAGAGTGGGGGTGAAACACGTATTCCTCCATGACTCCAGCCCTGCAGAGTGGGGGTGAAACACGTATTCCTCCATGACTCCAGCCCTGCAGAGTGGGTGTGAAACACATATTCCTCCATGACTCCAGCCCTGCAGAGTGGGGTGAAACACGTATTACTCAATCACTCCAGCCCTGCAGAGTGGGTGTGAAACATGTATTACTCCATGACTCCAGCCCTGCAGAGTGGGTGTGAAACACGTATTACTCAATCACTCCAGCCCTGCAGAGTGGGTGTGAAACACGTATTACTCCATGACTCCAGCCCTGCAGAGTGGGTGTGAAACACATATTACTCAATCACTCCAGCCCTGCAGAGTGGGTGTGAAACACATATTACTCAATCACTCCAGCCCTGCAGAGTGGGTGTGAAACACGTATTACTCAATGACTCCAGCCCCGCAGAGTGGGTGTGAAACACGTATTACTCAATCACTCCAGCCCTGCAGAGTGGGTGTGAAACACGTATTACTCCATGACTCCAGCCCTGCAGAGTGGGTGTGAAACACGTATTACTCCATGACTCCAGCCCTGCAGAGTGGGTGTGAAACACGTATTACTCAATCACTCCAGCCCTGCAGAGTGGGGTGAAACACGTATTCCTCCATGACTCCAGCCCTGCAGAGTGGGGTGAAACACGTATTCCTCCATGACTCCAGCCCTGCAGAGTGGGTGTGAAACACATATTACTCAATCACTCCAGCCCTGCAGAGTGGGTGTGAAACACGTATTACTCAATCACTCCAGCCCTGCAGAGTGGGGGTGAAACACGTATTACTCCATGACTCCAGCCCTGCAGAGTGGGTGTGAAACACGTATTACTCCATGACTCCAGCCCTGCAGAGTGGGGGTGAAACACGTATTACTCCATGACTCCAGCCCTGCAGAGTGGGGGTGAAACACGTATTCCTCCATGACTCCAGCCCTGCAGAGTGGGGGTGAAACACGTATTCCTCCATGACTCCAGCCCTGCAGAGTGGGTGTGAAACATGTATTACTCCATGACTCCAGCCCTGCAGAGTGGGTGTGAAACACGTATTACTCCATGACTCCAGCCCTGCAGAGTGGGGGTGAAACACGTATTACTCAATCACTCCAGCCATGCAGAGTGGGTGTGAAACACATATTACTCAATCACTCCAGCCCTGCAGAGTGGGTGTGAAACACATATTACTCCATGACTCCAGCCCTGCAGAGTGGGGGTGAAACACGTATTACTCCATGACTCCAGCCCTGCAGAGTGGGTGTGAAACACATATTACTCCATGACTCCAGCCCTGCAGAGTGGGGGTGAAACACATATTACTCAATCACTCCAGCCCTGCAGAGTGGGTGTGAAACACGTATTACTCAATCACTCCAGCCCTGCAGAGTGGGGGTGAAACACATATTACTCAATCACTCCAGCCCTGCAGAGTGGGTGTGAAACACGTATTACTCAATCACTCCAGCCCTGCAGAGTGGGTGTGAAACACGTATTACTCCATGACTCCAGCCCTGCAGAGTGGGGTGAAACACGTATTACTCCATGACTCCAGCCCTGCAGAGTGGCCCTGTGTGAAACATGTATTACTCAATCACTCCAGCCCTGCAGAGTGGGGTGAAACACATATTACTCAATCACTCCAGCCCTGCAGAGTGGGTGTGAAACACGTATTACTCCATGACTCCAGCCCTGCAGAGTGGGTGTGAAACACATATTACTCAATCACTCCAGCCCTGCAGAGTGGGTGTGAAACACGTATTACTCCATGACTCCAGCCCTGCAGAGTGGGTGTGAAACAGAGTGGGTGTGAAACATATTACTCCATGACTCCAGCCCTGCAGAGTGGGTGTGAAACACATATTACTCCAATCACTCCAGCCCTGCAGAGTGGGTGTGAAACACATATTACTCAATCACTCCAGCCCTGCAGAGTGGGTGTGAAACACATATTACTCAATCACTCCAGCCCTGCAGAGTGGGTGTGAAACACGTATTACTCCATGACTCCAGCCCTGCAGAGTGGGTGTGAAACACGTATTACTCCATGACTCCAGCCCTGCAGAGTGGGTGTGAAACACGTATTACTCCATGACTCCAGCCCTGCAGAGTGGGTGTGAAACACATATTACTCAATCACTCCAGCCCTGCAGAGTGGGTGTGAAACACATATTACTCAATCACTCCAGCCCTGCAGAGTGGGTGTGAAACACATATTACTCAATCACTCCAGCCCTGCAGAGTGGGGTGAAACACGTATTACTCCATGACTCCAGCCCTGCAGAGTGGGTGTGAAACACGTATTCCTCAGTCGCAGTAAGCGCATGTGAGGGGAGGAATGGCAGTGAGCCCCCATGCCGGGGGGGTGAGGGTCTGACAGGCTGCTCTCTCCTCTCGCTGAAATGCAGAATGGACAGACACAGAGCCAGGGAGGTATTTAAAGACCAAATATCACATGTGCTGGGTGGGGGGAGGGGGAAGAGGGTTGTTTTTGGAACACAGAGAAGGAGAGAGGGAGACCGAGAGAAAGGAAAGGAAAAAAAGCTCAGAGGTTTGAGGACACAGGATTTGACGGCACAGGCCAGCCGCCTCTCCAAACCAGCCGCCCGTGAGCCAGAGTAAGCGTGGGACAGGAGAGCGGGAACGGGCGCAGCTGGAGAAACGCACGGAGGAGTAGGAGAGACAGAGAGAAAGGAGAGAGAGGTGGCGAACCTGTGCCGAGGAGCGGGAGAGACAGAGAGAGAGGAGAGACAGGCAGCCAGGTCTGGTCTGGGTTCAGCAGAGAGACGGTGGGGGGAGCAGGGATCCGTGAGTAACAGGAGTGTATTTGAGCGTGTTTGCTCGTTGGCCATCGGTAGCCGTGGTTAGCAGTCATTAGGCTCTGTTAGCCGTTAGCAGCCATGTGGGCCCTGCTGACTGAGCTGCTCTTCAGCCTGGTGTTGCTGGCCTTCCTGGTGATCAGCTGCCAGAATGTTCTACATATCGCCAGTGGCTCCCTGCGCTCGGCTCTCACCTACATCCACCAGCAGCTGGACCGCGAGCTTGGGGAGGGAGAGGGCGTGGCCGACGAGGAGGAGAACATTACCACGCGAGTGGTGCGCCGCCGCGTCATTCTAAAGGTAGGAGCAAGGAGAGAGGGAGAAAGGGAGAGAGGCAGGGAAAAACAGAGAAAAAGAGAGAGGGTGAGAGATAGAGAGAGGACAGGCCATAGAGAACAGAAAATTCATGGGATCTCTCGCTCTTTCAGTACCTCCAGTCATAAAATTGGGTCACCATGGCAATGCCCAAAGCAGGCCGCAGAATATAACAGAAACCATGCCAGACATAACCAGGACTAGAGTTTCTGACAGGTCACTGCATGGGCTGCAGTGAAGGCGTATTGTGAAGGCAGGATCTTGTGCTTTGCTGTGTGTGTGCGTGTTTGTGTGTGAGTGAGTGTGTGAGTCTGTGTCTGTGAGAGTGTGTAAAAGCGTGTGTGTTTGTGTGTCTGTGAGAGTGTGTGCGTGTGTGTGTGTGTGTCTGTCTGTGAGAGTGTGTGTGTTTGTGGGCTCAAGCACATGTGTCTGCTTGCATGGGTATGAGTATGTCTTCAAACTATTATTTTTTGTGTTAGGTATCATACAGCCCAGCATCTGTATCAACTATATTTTTAACAACCATAAATAAAGGGTGGCACTGCTGTTCCAGAGATAATACTACCTGTATGAGATACATATGGTATAGCACATGGCCGAATTAATGTTCCAGGAATGTATGTGCAGATTTTAAATTAATTTATATGTATTTAGCTATATTCATAATGAACAAGGTTTTCCAATGGAATGTTATTAAATTGGACAGCGCTGAAATGTATAGGGGTTCTGCTGGTAAGGGGTTCAGTCTGTCGTGGCACTGCACCATTGACAATCTGCACAATCACCAGAGCTAAAGAAAAGATTAAAATGTTATAAATTATAGTAAGAAAACTGAAAACACAGCAAGCAGCATGCATAAAATATAATTCTGACCTCTACACCCAGTGAAACATTTAAAATTGTCATTTTAGCTGCCTCTGTACTTATACACCAGTTCTCATCTGCTCTTGGCTTAAAGCTGATAGGTATTAGATGTGAGATTTAAAACTGATAGGTATTACATGTGAGATTTTAATTTGTACCCAACTCAATAACAAATCTAATGTAAAATCAACACAACAAAAATTCTGTTGTTAAATATCTTTTAAATTGTGAACACAACAGCACAAACGGCTCAGATTATAATTGTTTTGTCCAAAAAGGGACAACTTTTGAAAGTTTAAATACATTTTTATAATCAAACTTGAGTTCAGTGCAAAATGTGTTATATTTTGAGAGTGACTGATTACATCATTGGGAATATATTTCATTACTGGGAGCTGCATGGGTCCTAGACCTTACAGCCGCTTAGTCTGAGCCTAGGGCTCACAACAAAATCCAACAACAGCCTGGATTTGACAATTTAAGCCAAAATAATGTTAGCTAATATCTTTATTAACAGTAGTAAAACTAACCCCACTTTACTGCAAACCTCATGCAATTAAAGAGCCCACTTTTGTTTGATATGTTCGCTAATGTTAGTACGGTCATTACGTTTTTCATCGGCATCTACTTTTTCCTGATTGAGCTATGAAAAGAGAAAGGCCAGAGGTGAGGTGGAGGGAGTATCATAGACAGATAAAAGTGGGCGACAGATTTGGGATATTCCAAATGACATGTTTGTGAACACAGATTGAGGTATTCTGCACTATGGCAGAGTGTGATGGGTGGGCGGTAACGGTGGTTGTGGGCATGGTTATGTCAAGGGGTTTAGGTTCCGGAAGTAAAGACACACGTGGCCCAATTGCATTTGGCATTGAAAAAAAACATTTAAAATGGTCCTTTCATATGAGCCAATAATCACACGACCTCGTTCTCAATGTGTTCATATGGCAGTTCACCGCAAAAAAATATACTTTTTTGTTTTTATCCTGATATCTGAAATTGTTTAAAAACTAATGTTACACAACAGAGACTGTAATCTACACCGACTTCATCAAAGGTCTTGATGATGTTGTCCATGACATCATTTTAAGAATGATCTGTAATTGTTTGCTCATAAGAAAATATAATTTTAAATTGAACAATGCAAATCCAGAGGTAAGATTGCTTGTCAGACTTCAGTAATTGTCAAGCTTTAGGGCATGTGTAGCTCCAGCTGAGACTTCGGCTGAATTGATGGCAGCGATACTCTACTGTCACCTCATCTCCCCAATACTTGCAAAATGTACCCCCTTTCCTCTACTAGCACCCCAGTTCTGGACATTGGAGGGAGGGAGGAGGATACATTTTTTGGGTGTTGGAACACATTCAAGGAGTGTTCCATTCTGCAAATCTGCTGGGCCCTCCAGGTCTTTCAGCTGCACCACACTTTTCATTTTACATACTGTGTAGATGTGGGTAATGTCCTGTTGTGCATAACGGGTCCAAAAATGGTGAATATTGTATTTCCATATGTCCGTTTGATAAATAGTGTCAGGACAAAAGTCTGCAGCAGCAGTGTGCCCTCCCCAGGGTTTGAGGACTCGGTGGGACTTGTCTCGTGTCACTTTTATACTGCTGTTACTAGTCCATTAAGAATTGTTCCTGTCACTGTTGCAGTCATGGCCTCCTGGCTATTGAAATGGCATGACATAATAGTGATCACAGAGTTTCATTCGGTTAGCGAGATCTACGTCTCTCTCTCCCTATCTCCACCTCTCTCATTCTCTCTCTTTATCTCAGTCTGTATCAAGACAAGTAACAAAAACAAGAAAGTCATCCCTTCTTCTTTTCTCCTTCCCTTCCTATCCCGCCTTCCCCCCCTTCCCTGTCCTTCCCCTCCCTCTACCTCCCCCACTCCACCTTGTGGACTTTGAATCTATGCCAGTGTATGTGATGAGGGGGACGAGGCTCTCTCCTGGGAGCTATTTTAGTCCAGGATTCAAGGGCCAGTTTTGCTGACTCCTGTTTTTTCCACCCACACCTCCATGTTGTGAAGTCCCTGCCCCACCCCCTCTGCGAGCGTGGCTGTCACTGCTGGTCTTCCACCTCCTCACCTGTCATTAATACCAATCTGTGGCTCGGTCTCTGTGACCATCCCAACCTGTGGAGCAGTGTTAAAAATGATAACTTTATATCAAATTATTTGGGCACCATTTGATTGGAAACACACATTTGTGTGATATCTGTGTCATGGCAAGTCAGACTAGGGCTGTGGCATTGTACATTGTATGAAATTTGCTCTTCATTTTTCAAAAAAACTGCCAGCAATAGTTATATATTGAACATTGCAATCTGAGTTTGGAAAAAGAAATGGGATATGTAGTGTTGCGTACCCACATTTTAAGTTTGTCTTAATACCGTGTTGTAGAATTGCTCACTGGAAGACGTACTGTCATGTAACATTATTGTTATGTTTGTTTTAGTGGATGTTACAATGTTTGTTTTAGGGGGATGAGTTGGAGGATCTTCCTGGGGAGCAAGTGAGCGAGGAGCAGTTCACTGATGAGCACGGAAACATCGTCACCAAGAAGGTCTGCTCCCCTGAGCTCGTTCACTGCTTCATCCCTCTCTCACTGTCAGTCTGTTTACCAAAGCACAATTTAAGGCGCCACATTATCAGTTTTGACCCTTTTTCCCAGAAAAATAACTTTTTTTTTCTGGATTTTATGTTTTTTTCAAGCATAAAAATATTTTGTTTGAATGAGACTGCAGTTCCATATTATAAAATAGAGCTATCTGTAGCCTGTGTTGTGTTCATTAACACAGCACAGGCTAAATGCATTATCATTAACACAGCACAGGCTAAAGGATTATCATTAACACAGCACAGGATTATCATTAAATGCATTAAATCATTATCATTAACAGCACAGGCTAAAGGATTATCATTAACACAGCACAGGCTAAATGCATTATCATTAACACAGCACAGGCTAAAGGATTATCATTAACACAGCACAGGCTAAAGGATTATCATTAACACAGCACAGGCTAAAGGATTATCATTAACACAGCAGAGGCTAAATACATTATCATTAACACAGCACAGGCTAAAGGATTATCATTAACAAAGCAGAGGCTAAAGGATTATCATTAACACAGCACAGGCTAAATGATTATCATTAACACAGCACAGGCTAAATACATTATCATTAACACAGCACAGGCTAAAGGATTATCATTAACACAGCACAGGCTAAAGGATTATCATTAACACAGCACAGGCTAAAGGATTATCATTAACACAGCAGAGGCTAAATACATTATCAATAACACAGCACAGGCTAAAGGGATTACATTATCAATAACACAGCACAGGCTAAATGCATTATCATTAACACAGCACAGGCTAAAGGATTATCATTAACACAGCACAGGCTAAAGGATTTTCATTAACACAGCACAGGCTAAAGGATTTTCATTAACACAGCAGAGGCTAAAGGATTATCATTAACACAGCACAGGCTAAAGGATTATCATTAACACAGTGCTGGCCAAATACATTATCATTAACACAGCAGATGCTAAAGGATTATCATTAACACAGCAGAGGCTAAATGCATTATCATTAACACAGCACAGGCTAATGCTGTATTATTAACAATACATTACCAAAGCTGTTTCAGTTTTAGTTAAAAAGTCAACTCTTTCCCAGAAATGTGCCTTGTTACTTTCACCTTATTTTTAGATTACTATGTTTTTCATTCTATTTTCTAAAATGTTTAAATAAAAACTGATAAATTTTCAGATTTCTAAAAAACGTAAGCCTTTCATGTGCCTTGGAGATGGGGGCTAATACAGTAACCAGGTGATGGGACAGTGAGGTTATATGAAACCAGCACTTGGTTTAGTTATCATACCAGTACAGTATTGAAAGAGCAGTGTTACACAAATGTACACATCAACGGTTCCAATCAACATTACCCACTGTGGGAGACTGTCAGAAACTTCTGCTGTTCCTGTCTGTGTTTTCAAGCTGCAGGTTGCTCCTCAGTAACAACATCAATTCCACAACGTCTCCCACAATTCCACAATCCCATAATCCCATAGCCTCATCAACATCATCACTGTCTTTAGTATCACCTTTTAACCATCATCACTCATAATTTGTTGTGGGACTCAATAAAATGTGCCCATGTGCCCCAGAGAATGAAGGGTAATGAGGCTGAGGACCTGCTCAGGTACACCCCCCTTCTGCCCTCTCCACCCCAACCCCTACCAGTCTGTTCCTGGGGCCCAGCTAGCTTGTTAGCTGTGCATACCTTCCCTCAGTTACACACATACACATTGAAGCAAACACACCCTGTCTCTCACACGCACACACGCTCTTGTAGGAGCATGAGGCTGACCGCCCCTCTCTCTCCCCCCGGTCGGGGCAGATTGTGCGGAAGGTGGTGCGGAGGGGGAAGGGCTCTGAGGAGGGTTCAGAGGCCAGCATGGAGGGCTCTCTGCAGGAGGCAGACGAGGTGGAAGCTGAAGCTGACCAGTTCATGAACTACGCCATTCTGGCCCGGGAGACCGGCAAGGTGGGCCAGACTAAGCTCAAACAACTCTGGACCTTGTTGACCTGGGCTAAGATTGACTGACCACAACTGAGCTTTACTGACCATGGCTGAGCCTTACTGATGTCAGACAAATATGTTTATAATAAATTGATGGTTGAGTGGCTCTGAATAACCCTATTTGCCTGATGAATACAGCTGGAGCTTACTAATCGGGGCTAGGCAGGGCTGACCCTAGCCTGGGATGCACTAAAATCCTCTGGGCAGGTGTCTGATTGGGGTAGATACACTGATTCAGGGGGGTTGTGGTAGGGGTACTCTGATTCAGGGGGGGTTGTGGTAGGGGTACTCTGATTCAGGGGGGGTTGTGGTAGGGGTACTCTGATTCAGGGGAGGGCTGTGGTAGGGGTACTCTGATTCAGGGGGTTGTGGTAGGGGTACTCTGATTCAGGGGGCTGTGGTAGGGGTACTCTGATTCAGGGGGGGTGTGGTAGGGGTACTCTGATTCAGGGGGGTTGTGGTAGGGGTACTCTGATTCAGGGGGCTGTGGTAGGGGTACTCTGATTCGGGGGCTGTGGTAGGGTACTCTGATTCAGGGGGGTTGTGGTAGGGGTACTCTGATCCGGGGGTGAGGGGCACTCAGGGGGGTTTTGGTAGGGCACCTGATTCAGGGGGCTGTGGTAGGGGTACTCTGATTCAGGGGGCTGTGGTAGGGGCACTCTGATTCAGGGGGCTGTGGTAGGGGTACTCTGATTCGGGGGGGTTGTGGTAGGGGTACTCTGATTCAGGGGGCTGTGGTAGGGGTACTCTGATTCAGGGGGGGTTGTGGTAGGGGTACTCTGATTCAGGGGGGGTTGTGGTAGGGGTACTCTGATTCAGGGGGGTTGTGGTAGGGGTACTCTGATTCAGGGGGGTTGTGGTAGGGGTACTCTGATTCAGGGGGGGGCTGTGGTAGGGGTACTCTGATTCAGGGGAGGCTGTGCAAAGTCATAATGAACTATGCTTTATAGGTAGTGTAAAATGGGATATTAATCAGTACAGCAGAGATTTACTGCGTACCGCTGAGCACTGCTGACAAGAGCTGGACCACAGTTACCCCAGCTTAGCCTTACTGAACACAGCTGGGCCTTACTGAACACAGCTGGGTCTTACTGAACAGTGCTGGGCCTTACTCAACAGTGCTGAGCCTTACTGAGCACAGATGGGCCTTACTGAACAGTGCTGGGCCTTACTCAACACAGCTGGGTCTTACTGAACAGTGCTGGGCCTTACTGAACACAGCTGGGCCTTACTGAACACAGCTGGGCCTTACTGAACAGTGCTGAGCCTTACTGAGCACAGATGGGCCTTACTGAACACAGCTGGGCCTTACTGAACAGTGCTGGGCCTTACTCAACAGTGCTGAGCCTTACTGAACACAGATGGGCCTTACTGAACAGTGCTGGGCCTTACTGAGTTGCACTGGGATTTAATGATCAGGGCTGGGGTTAACCACAGCTGAGGCTCACTGTGCAGGGTGGAGTTTCAGTAGCCAGGGATATTTGGGATGACGGAGTGGAAGTGACAGTGGGAAATTATTACTAATTATCCGATTAGTGGGTGTGTCACATTCAGTGGGCATCAGCAGCATGGCTTCTCTCACAGGAAGCTGCAGCTCCAATGGGCCTTGGTGTGGAAATGGCGTGTGCATGAAATGCTCAGGCTGCACTGGGCCAGAAGCACCCCCTACAGGAGGACAGTGTGTACTCACCTTCTGTCCAATGACTGGCTATACCTGTCTCACCTGCTCTGTGCTTTACCTGTGCACTGTGAAACCATCCCCCTAGAGCCAAAGACCACTGGATTCCCCACAGGATTCCTCCATTCATCCTCATCAGAACATGGCTGCCAGAGCACAGGACATGCTCCAAAATTCATCTACTTGTGGGGATCATGTGTGCATCTCTCTGCTTTATAATGGAGCATAACACAATGAGTGGATTAATATGGTGTGTTGTGTCACAGGGTTTGGGGTCAGCTCTTCTGTGTGTACTGTTGCATTATTCTCTGCTTTTAACAGTGCTGTTTCCCTGAGTGGCTGTCTCCCCTTTTAGTGTAACTAACTGCCAGTCTCTGTTTCTGTACTTCTAAAACAGCAATGCAATCTGCATCTTTCTGTTTCTCTGATTCCTCTTTTTCTTTGTCCTGTCTTTCCCTCCCTCCCACCCCATTTCTTTCTATTTCTTGCATTCACTTTCTTCTTCCTTCATCTCCCTTTTCATGTCTCATTTTCAATTTTCATGCCATTCTTCCCTTCTTTTGTTATTCTCTCTCCCTCTTTCATCTGACTGTCCTCCTGGTCCATTTCTCTCCCCATCTCTCCCTCCATCTTCCTCCTTCTTTTTCCATCACAACCTTACACCTCTCTTCCCCCTTTCTCCCTCATCTCTCCTTCAATCCATCCATTTTGTTCTTTCATACTTCCATCTCATCCCTTTCTCCTTCTGCCCCTTCCTTTCTCTGATCTGTCCTTCCATTCATTCACTCTATCCATTCTTCCCCTCCATCTTATCTCTTCTCTCTTTCCCTGTCCCCCTCTTTTTTTCTCTCTCTCTACCCTCACCCCACCCCCCTGCTGTAGCCGGATATTGTGGATTTGAAGAAGGGTGCTCAGATAGTGAAACGCGCCAGTGTCCGGAGAGTAAAGCAGTGAAAGCAGTGACTGACCAGTCCCTGCAGGTACGGGACAGAGAGATGGACACAGAGACACACACAGAGGCGCACACTCTCTAAACATACATATACTCTACACACACAGTCATATCGACACAGACATACACACACAGACGCACAGACACACACTCACTCTACAAACCCACACATACACTGAAACACACACTCTGTACACATGCACAAACGTACTCATGTGCTCTATCTCCAAACACTCATTCTATACTTCTACGTTCAAAAGCACACACAGCCAGACTTATTGATTTACTGACTGACTGACAGACTGAACAAGTTTTTTTTACTTTATCTACTTGTAACCTGCAGAGTCTACAGGTTTAATTCCAGTCTTGAAGGACTGGCTTCAAACCAGCAGACACTGCCCTGTGCAGGGCTGGAGTTCAACCAGCAGACACTGCCCCCTGCAGGGCTGGAGTTAAACCTGCAGACACTGCCCCCTGCAGGGCTGGAGTTAAACCAGCAGACACTGCCCCCTGCAGGGCTGGAGTTAAACCAGCAGACACTGCCCCCTACAGGGCTGGAGTTAAATCAGCAGACACTGCCCCCTGCAGGGCTGGAGTTAAACCAGCAGACACTGCCCCCTACAGGGCTGGAGCTGACTAACGCTGTTGTCACCTCATTTGATCAGTATATACGGGCTAGTGCAATCTCTGCCAGTGCTTCAACAGAACTGGCCAGATTACAGTGTGTGTATCAGGGAGTGAAATATCTCTCTGATTCAGTGGATTCTGCAGCGATACAAGAATCAGTATGTACAGCTTTGTTTTATCACAGTGCATAATATCAGTGTGTAAAATCAGAAGCACTGCAGTTAGTATCAGTGTGCATTATTATATTATGCTACAGTTAGTATCAGTGTGCATTATTATATTATGCTACCGTTAGTATCAGTGTGCATTATTATATTATGCTACCGTTAGTATCAGTGTGCATTATTATATTATGCTACAGTTAGTATCAGTGTGCATTATTATATTATGCTACAGTTAGTATCAGTGTGCATTATTATATTATGCTACAGTTAGTATCAGTGTGCATTATTACTTCATTCTGTGTGCAGTCAGTGAACTTCTTTGTCAGGACATGCAGAACATGGAGGAAACAGGCAGAGGCCGTGATGGAGAAGTTTAACACCTGCTTGGTGCAGCTCTCATTGGATTGTGAATGCTGACAAAATAATAAAAGCCAGCACCTCAAAAAGGCATAGATAACTCATAGTGACATGAAGCTGTCACCTGACAATAACATGCCCTGTCATTCTTAATCATAACCCCACGCTAACTACCTCTCAACTAAAACATTCCTGGTTTTTATTTCAAACATATCCCTCCAGTCCGCCAGCAGCAATGCACCTCTCCAATGCAACGCCCCAATTAGCACCTTGTCTCACTGCTGTGTTTAGAAATTTGCACAGAAAAAGGATCCAGAACATTACCATTAGGATCCATTAACATGACCCACAGGCCCGCAGTCAGAATGGGAGCTATGGAGCTTCACAGCCCATCGTCCCCAATGTTCCTTGCTAAGGAATAAACATAACATGTATTTACAATGTAGAATTTTAAATATTTAAACATGATACATACATTTTTGTTAAATATATGTATCAAAATGTGAAATTATTATTACTTTTAAAAAAACGAAACTAAAGCAATATGTGTGTGGTAGTATGATGGAAGCATGCAGTAGTGTGAGGAGTCCAAGATGCCCTGTGCAGTGGGCAGGCTGCACGTGGGCCAGGTTGGGCTCCCTGCTCTGCACTCGCACATGAGCATCCCTAAAAGAGTGTTAATGCGAGCCACACAGCACCAAATACCAAGTTTCAAAGGCCAAAGTTAAAAAGACTTTCATCCTTTGACATGTGAACAGACCAGAGCAGCTGCACGAAGGAGTGTGAGTTTGTGTGTGTGCGCGCGTGTGTGTTTGCGTGTGCGCACATGTGTGTGTGTGTGTGCGCGATTGTGTGTGTTTGTGTGTGCATGTGTGTGAGTGTGCGTGTGTGTGTGTGCGCATGCATGTGTGTGAGTGTGCGTGTGTGTGTGTGCGCATGCATGTGTGTGTGTGCTCTTGTGCAGTTGTGTTCATTTCCATGCTGAAGAGACAAACCTTCAGTTTATTTAATTCAGTAGATTTAACTGGTAGAAGGTATTCTTAGATTCTCTATTAATAACATAATTTATTTGGAAACATAGTTTATGATAAAGCGTTGAGGAATTGGCATTAAAGGTTTTCTGAGTGCAGCTTGACTGTGGTAGCCTTTTTGCCTTTTTTTTGGGGAGGGGGTGGCGGCAGGTGCTTGTGAAAGCAGAGCTGTGCTGACACGGAGGTGGGATGGCTTCTGATTCAGAGCCCCCTCCTGTTGTAGCGGAGACTGGGGGGGGGGGCAAGGACATCTGTAAGACAAGCCATGACATTCCATATAGATATCCACCTTTGTCTATATATATACTGTTTACACTCTATAGCCCCTTGAGCGTCTGGCTCTCTCTCTCTCTTCTCTCTCTCTCTCTCTCTCTCTCTCTCTCCCTTTTTCTCTCTCTCTCTCTCCAAATGTTTTCATTTCAATGTGAGTCACAAATCTGTATTTTCTTGAGCTCTCCCCAGTGTGTTTGTTTGTGTGTGTGGCCTGTGCATGTCATGGCTAACTCTGGCAGATCCCAGATCCACCTGGCAACAGCAAAGATCTGAGGCAATCTATCCAATCAGAGGAGGTCTTTTTGGTTTTCACTCCTTTTCTCTGTTTTTCTATTGGCTCTCAGGATCTGACATCCACTCCTGAACCATCCTTCATTGAAACATGACAGACGGCAGATGACAGAGGAGAAGAAGGAAGAGAAGAATCAAAATGAAACAACTGATAAAACGAGAGGACAAATGACAGAAGCAGCAGCTAAGGATGGTGATGATAAGTAGCAACCGATTCAAGAAGAAGAGGGGGAAAAAATAAATATCGGCCGCCGTAAAGATTTACTCATAGTTTTCTTACCTTTTTCTAAAAACAAAAAATGAGGAAAAAACAAACAAAACATAGGCTAGAAGCATGATTTCCTATAAAACAAACAAAAAAAGTAAACAAAAACCTGCTTCCTGTTATCTATATCAGCATGTTCTGAATGCTGGTGCATGAGCCTGTCCTTACCTCCTGAATGCTGGGTACAGGGGTGGGGGCTGGGGTATAAGGGTTTAGCAGGGAGGCCCCCAAGGTGTGGGAGCAGGGTGAGAGGTTGGGCTGGGGTGAAACTGTGAGACTGTAGTGTCACAACACCAAAAATAGGTGGAGTAATGATTAATTCACTAATTTGACTCAACAACTGTTTTGTTGTAAAGAGTAAAATCTTTTGATTGGTCTATTATTGACAGCTGATATTAGCTGCACACATTTTTGGTGTCCTGATATCTGATTGCCCTGTCACTAGGTTTCAGACTTCAGCTCAGGAGGGCCGCAGTGTCTGCAGGTTTAACTCCAGTCCTGGAGGGCCGCAGTGTCTGCAGGTTTAACTCCAGTCCTGGAGGGCTGCAGTGCCTGCAGATTTAACTCCAGTCCTGGAGGGCTGCAGTGCCTGCAGATTTAACTCCAGTCCTGGAGGGCCGCAGTGTCTGCAGGTTTAACTCCAGTCCTGGAGGGCTGCAGTGTCTGCAGGTTTAACTCCAGTCCTGGAGGGCCGCAGTGTCTGCAGGTTTAACTCCAGTCCTGGAGGGCCGCAGTGTCTGCAGGTTTAACTCCAGTCCTGGAGGGCCGCAGTGTCTACAGGTTTAACTCCAGTTCTGGAGGGCCGCAGTGTCTACAGGTTTAACTCCAGTCCTGGAGGGCCACAGTGTCTGCAGGTTTAACTCCAGTCCTGAAGGGCCGCAGTGTCTGCGGGTTTAACTCCAGTCCTGAAGGGCCGCAGTGTCTGCGGGTTTAACTCCAGTCCTGGAGGGCCGCAGTGTCTGCAGGTTTAACTCCAGTCCAGGAGGGCCGCAGTGTCTGCAGGTTTAACTCCAGTCCTGGAGGGCCGCAGTGTCTGCAGTATCACTCCAGTCCTGATGGGGGCAGTGTCTGCAGTATCACTCCAGTCAATGGCTTCAGTTAATCACTGACAGAGTTTTTACCTTTTCCCAAACAATCCCCAACTTCCCCAATTCTGCCCCACACCAAAATAATCCTTCTTACACTGAACTCCTCTGGCAATTTTCAACCCATTAATGCCGAGTCATTTTCGCTGCGGCTCATTTTTCTCCTTCATGTTACTGTACATAATATATGCACTAAAATGCTATGTGAATGTGTGTTGCGTGGGTGCGTGTTCATGTTAAAAAATTTACCCTATGCGATGATGAAGATGCTGCTGGCTTGGTAACTTTTAAAATTACTCTTTCCTGATTTTCTTGTTTGGTTAAATATATACATATATATAAATATATATCTTGAGATTGCTCTACATGGGTAAAAAAGGAAAAACCCTTTTGTGTTGTCCTGCCTGTGTGTTAGTGTGTCAGTCTGTTGTGTGTGAGGGTGTTTCTGTTTGTTTTGTTTTTGTTGTTGTTTTACCACGCCCCCCCCCCCTTACATTACTGGGTTCTGAAGTGTCTCTTGGGGCTTCGTGTTTGGGGATGGACAGCTGAGACCCTTTCACCCCTCTCCTGTGGTGCTTCTGTGTTTTACAGCGAGAGAGTCACTCAGAAGTGGCAAGTGTAGTTTCATACAGCATAGACTCATAGCCTGTTCTTATCTGCATTGATTGAGTAAAGGCCAGTCCTGTCTGAGCACACAGATACAGAACACTTCCATCTCCCACCTCTGCCAAAATCACCATGTCTTCCAAGGTAGCTTGTGGCCCCTGCAGTCTCCCTCTATTGGACCACTGGACTACAGAACAGATGGGAGTGGCGCCCCCAATGGATGATTTATGTCAATGCAGGAAACCCTGTTTGATCCCTAGTGGCTTAGTCTGCTATTGAACCCAAACCTGAAGTCTTGGCTGATGCAGTATCGAGGACTGCCAGTAGAGGGAGACCTACAGTCCTGCCCCTGGCCTCACAATACAGAGGTCATCGACCCTCCCTATTTTCACTACAGGTTTGGGCCAGAGGGAGCAGCCACTGGTGAAAGAGTAGCTTTGTGGCACAGAGAGGAAATATTTTGGGAAATCACAAAAAAAAGCTCCAAATTCGATCATCTCTGCCCTGAAGAGGGCTAGCTCAGCCTGGGGGCTGTGAGGCAGACAGAGTGTTTTAATGTTCCTTCTGTTTTTTTGTTGTCTTTTCTCAGTAATTCCTGTGACTCTCTTCCTTACTTTTCACTCAGGGGAGCAGCAAAGACAGAGAATCACCAAGCACTGTGATAACAGACCGTAAATAAACGGACCCCAGAACTGTGAGCCTGACCTCTACCCCCACCCTTTGTGCCCCACCCTCAATCACGTCCCAGCCCATAAACTCCACCAAACTCTTTTCTTCTCTTTCTCCCTTTGTGTCTACAACCCTAAACTCACCTTCCCCTGTTCTCCTCCTGTCTCCTCCCTTTCTTCTCCCTTCCATTTGGTGGAGAATAGAGAATATGGTCAGTTCTTCTGTGTCTACTTTAGCAATAATATGAATATGAACATTGAATTTGGAGGATTGGGCTTTTTTGTATGTGTGTGTGTGTGTGTGTGTGTGTGTGTGTGTGTGTGTGTGTGTGTGTGTGTGTGTGTGTGTGTGTGTGTGTGTGTGTGTGTGTGTGTGTGTGTGTGTGTGTGTGTGTATCTTTGTGTGCAGGCGAGGCAAGATGGATTGTTGGATCCCTATATTGAAATGTCCATACACTCACACTCACACACACACCCTCTGAGCTTCCACTTCACAATATGAAACTAGCCAGAGCTTTCAAAACCAATTCTTTAACACAAGAATTGTTTATTTTTGCATCATTTGACATTCAGATGCTGGTGGAGGCTGTGGTGTATAGCAGCTGTGGTTTGGGTTTGTAGCAGCTGCAGTGTATAGCGGCTGTGGTTTGTAGCAGCTGTAGTGTATAGCAGCTGTGGTTTGGGTTTGTAGCAGCTGCAGTGTATAGCGGCTGTGGTTTGTAGCAGCTGTAGTGTATAGCAGCTGTGGTTTGGGTTTGTAGCAGCTGCAGTGTATAGCGGCTGTGGTTTGCAGCAGCTGTGATTTCTAACAGCTGTGGTTTGTAGCAGCTGTGATTTCTAACAGCTGTGGTTTGTAGCAGTTGTGGTGTATAACACCTGTGGTTTGTAGCAGTTGTGGTGTACAGCAGCTGTGGTGTGTAGCAGTTGTGGTTTGTAGCGGCTGTGTTGTGTAGCAGCCACATCCTCATCACAGTATCACACACATCGCGCTCAGGACTACGCAGCTCCTCCCACCTGCGTTCTCTCCTCTCACCTTACTTTAAGAGGGTTGCTGTGTAAATGATCTATTTGTGAAGATTTTTTTTTGAGATTTTGCTTGACTTTCTTCTCTAGCTCTTCCTATTTTTGCTCACTAGGGCTGAGGGATATGTGTTCAGTTTTTCTTTGGTTGTTGGTTGGTTTTGGTTGGGGAAACTACAAATGTCTGTGTGCTTTAAGGTTTCTTATGGAGTTCTCTACTGCCCCCAGGGGGCACTGTTCTCATTCATGAAAAGGACAAGGTAGAAAACTCCAAACCCAACCACTCATAAAGACAGGGAGTCAATGTGAAAATTTGTTTTTCAATTATTTCCATGAGTGTGTTGGTGTGTGTTCTCATCCACAAAGGAATGTAAAACGCTAAAGGAAAGTGCTTATATCAGAATCAGAAGAGCAGCCATCTCATTTACAACTATTGTTTTTAAGCCTTAAGATATATAACACCTATCAGAATGAAGATTATTCACTTTCTACCTCTGCTGTGAGCAGGATTGTCTCTGTGTTTTCATAGTATTAGTCAAACAGAATGCTGTGTGCGTGAGTGCGTGCGTGCGTGCGTGCGTGCGTGCGTGCGTGCGTGCGTGTGAGTGCGTGTGAGTGCGTGTGAGTGAGTGCATGCGTGCGTGTGTGTGAGAAAGGATGGAGGGTAGACTGACTGTAGATGCAGTGGGTACTCTCCTGTCCCAGAGCCTGAGCCACACACTTTTAGATCATGATTCAGAGTCAGTTTGTCAGCTTTATACAGCTGCACTACACTGGAGTTATCCTGCTGATAAGGAAGTGAACACAACTGATAAATATAAGCACATAATTATCTTCTTAATGTTTTAATCAGGGCTTCCAGTAGACCTCCTATATTCACAGGTGGAGAAAACACGTGTAAGGAGGAATGAACAGTGTTCCTGCATAAGACAGCATGATAAGTGCTCTACCTGTGTCTGTAAACTGCTTGCTGCATCTTAGGGTTGTGAAGTTGTGCAGCCACATCAGCAGCAGTGTTATAAATTAACACTGCTAAATTATTAAATAACAGACATGCACAACCTGTGAGCTCCTCAAACACACAGAAAAATCATTTATTCAGCTAAATCTGCTTCTCAGGTTTTAGTTATTTTAGGGGATTTTATAGACATCCTGTTCAGGCAAAAGGGAGGCTCACCCCACTGAGACATAACATCACTGGCATTGACTGGAGGGTGCTGATGCTGATGTCAAAATGCTGGCAAAAACCAAATGTTTTGTGTGAAATCAAAAAACAAAAAAAAAAAGAAATGGCAGTGTAATGATGGTTGTGTTGTAGCTCTTCAAATGTTGGGTTGTGTACCTTTAATAACAACCTGTCATTGTAGTCATTTACATTTTAACGGGATTTTTTTTCCACATGTGAATTTGCAAACTGTGAAGGGACTTTGAATGTTTTCTCTCTCCTGTGAAATGTGTGCATGAGGAATGAGGGTTAACCATGTCTGTCAGAGAGTTGCCTGCCCCTGGTCTCACACTCCCCCCTAAAAGGCTGAGAAATGGACCAGGCATGCAGACCCTCTAACAGTGATGATCATAGCAGAAGAGTCCATCTGGATACAGTGGAGGGGGGTTCAAGGGCTCCAGACTTTTCAGACAAAGGGAATAAACACAAAATGAAAGAACTTTGAAATGATAATCTAATAATAAAGTTCATGCAAAAATATTAACCCTTGCAAAAACTAGAGTTCACTTATACTCCTGTAGAATGGATGGATGACATTATAAACGCAATAGCATATTACTCAGTACTATGGAATGCAACTGCGCACATGCACCGAAAAATGTTTTTAATATAAATATATATAAATATAAATATATGAAAATATATATTTCATTAGAATGCTATGCACCGTTACTTGCTATCTGGGAATAGTTATGTTATGAATGTAATTTTAGCATCTTAGCTACCAAGAGACGATTGAGTTATGAAAATGCCTGCAAGCTGGAAATATAGAGGCATTCTAGTTATTTTACCTTGTTTTATTTTCTTTTTTATTGTTATGAAGAAGGAAAATACATATTGTACAAGCCTTTTAATCAGATTATGTCTGACATGAGGATGTGTAGATAATTTACCCTGTACACCAGCTCAAAACATTTACAGAAATTAATAAAGAAAATTAAATATTTGTGAGGTGTCCGAGGTTTTATTCTGAATGTGAGTGTATATGTTTTGTGTGCGCGCGCAAAAATGTCGCGATTACATTTTACGATTAAAAACATCAATTCCCATCCTGCTACAGTAGGCAATTCAGTCTAATACCAGTAGGGGGAGACATTGTTGCATTTCTATGCCCTAGAAGTGCTTGCGCCTGATTCCGTTTCCCTGAGTGCGTGGTGTGTGTGAGAGGTAGAGGGTAGAAACGTGCTAGGGTCTTTAAAAAGAGCTTGGCCTGGTTTGCGAGGTTGCATGTGGGTATGCAGGGTAGCTAGCATTATTCGTAGCTAGTATGGTCATATTTATTTTATTTTGTAAATAGTATCCAGCTTGACATCCAAAGCACCAACTAGGCTAAGGCAAGGCGTAGTTGCTTTATCTTGTTGCATTCTGTAAATATATATATATATATATACATCTTTCGAAGATCCAGGACCATTTGTCTGTTTCAAGTTAACTGTGTTTTGAAGATGTCTACCGGTTGTCAAAAGACTACGAGTAGGGCAATCCCAACAACCAGACGGGTGACTATTAACGACGCTGCACACATGCCTCACGATTATTCTACAACTCCGGGAGGAACCCTCTTCAGCACGACCCCAGGAGGTAATATGGACAGCTTGCTGCGTTTTAAAAATGGGCATAATACGTGGAAATTCTGTTCCACTGCACTGCAGATTGTGAACAATTTTCACTGTGGTTCTTGTAGATTGAGGCTTGCTATGAACTCTGTAGGCAGCAGGCTACCTAACAAAGGAAATGTGACATCCGAGCCATCGTTATGATTCGTATGGCTTTTTGTTCGTTGTGTACTTAACGCTGGCTAAACCGCCTGGATTTCAGTGTTACCAACTGGAAGATAAACACAAAGGATGTTGTCGAAGTCTGCTGTTATTTTTCTCGGATTGGCGAGCTTTT
Source organism: Albula goreensis (assembly GCA_022829145.1). Classification (NCBI taxonomy): domain Eukaryota; kingdom Metazoa; phylum Chordata; class Actinopteri; order Albuliformes; family Albulidae; genus Albula; species Albula goreensis. The sequence goes on along the minus strand of CM040744.1, from coordinate 47,285,136 downwards.
GTTTGTGCTGTCATTGCTGTACGGGAAAGTTGGAGGGAGACCGAGCTAACATTAGCTAGCTATTCAATAAATCGCTTTTACCGCATTGAGGTAGTCGGCTATAGCCAACAACCAGTCGTTACTAATAACCCACGAAGTAAAGTTAGCTCACCGTTGGGCATTCGGTAGATAGGCTTAGCTGTTATGCTTTAACACCCTGTTACCTAGATTTACCAGTTGTGTGGTCAGTTGTTCCGGTAAGCGATTGCATTTAGCTGATCGCTACATTTCAGTGGACGTTTGTGATGCCTGTCTGGTTACACCACTTCCTCATTGATGTGTTGCCAGATTTTTACATTTCGTTTGTTAGCTTTAACAAGATCAGCGTCATTGTTTGGATGTATGCCAAATAATGATAGCTGTTTAGCAAACAGTGTGAGCAGACGGGTCATAAAAGGCCAATAATGTTCTAGGTAAAGGTGTTGCGTACACAGTGCTATGCAGCAGCAGCAGCCACCGTAATCTTTCTCGTGGTTCACAATTTTAATCGAGACTCCCCATAAAGCGCTCGGAGAAAACAACCTGTTAGTGCAGAGAACAGTCCGAAGTGCCAGGTGCCTTACGTGATTTCTGAAGCTCGTTCCCTGAAATAGCTCTGAAACGCTTCTGTAACTCATCTCTGACATACTTATGTTGTACTTACTTCGATTCAATAACTATTCTTTTAGTACCAATAGGGGGGTATACCAGTACAATATTCAAATATATTGTTTTGCCTCATCTATTTACTTTAAGTTGCTGTTTGGCATACAATTGAGTGGGTTACACAGAGGTATTTTAATCCTTTACTTGGTGTACCCTACTGTCCCAAACCCTCGGCACGCAGCAAACCCATTAATGTGCCAATCCAGCCATTGATGAGTGTATCGGTACCGCTGCTTTCCAAGAGTTTTAACCATGTAACATCCGAACGAGTAAGCACACCGGAGAACCTGTTCCCTGTATTTATTCATATGGTTAATTTTCCATGAATGGCACAAGTTTATACCACAGTAAATATACAATATAGCAGTCTCGTTTCAGAACATGCACGAGAGGGTCCTTCCAGGGAGGGCTGATGGTCTATTCGAGCAGACGGGTGTGAGATCATTAGCGGTGCTGCAGCAGTAGGGTGTATACGATTTTCACATTACGGCCTCGCTTCCTCATTTTCAGACAATCACACCACTGTTTATGTTGAAAAATGATACGCCTGCCATGATTATATCAGTGTGTCCACTTCATCTGAACTGCAAAACTTAATGTGCTCCTATGGAACATGCCACTGTCAATACGTCTTACACAGAAACAATTAGCCAGTTTTTTTTTTTTTAACATGTTATCTTTTTTGTTAGTAATTACAGAAAATTAGATCACCCACCCAATCGCTAACCCCGCATCCCAAACACGCATGAGCCAAAGCTAACACAAAGCTTACGGAAGCATTGGTTGTGTGGCTGGGAGCCAGCTTACCTGATGCAGGTATTCATCAACAGGTTTGAAAGAGCACCGATCCGCAGCAGGGCCATAGTTGCTATGGTGACGTCAGATCTGAGTAAAATGGGGTGCATTCTGACACATCTCCACAATTCAACAGATGACATCACTCAGTATATCATGTCCTGCCCCATCCCCTCATCCTCTTACACCCTGACATTCCCTATCCCCCTGTGTGTGTGTGTGTGTGTGTGTGTGTGTGTGTGTGTGTGTGTGTGTGTGTGTGTGTGTGTGTGTGTGTGTGTGTGTGTGTGTGTCTGTCTGTCTGTCTGTCTGTCTGTGTGTTTGTGTGTGTGTGTGAGTGTCTGTCTGTCTGTCTGTGTGTGTGTGTGTGTGTGTGTGTGTGTGTGTGTGTGTGTGTGTGTGTGTGTGTGTGTGTGTGTGTGTGTGTGTTTGTGTCTGTCTGTCTGTGTGTGTGTTTGTGTGTGTGAGTGAGTGAGTGAGTGTGTGAGTGAGTGAGCGAGCAAGGGTGTGGGTGTGAGTGAGTGAGTGAGCAAGGGTGTGGGTGTGAGTGAGTGTGACTGTAAGTGTGTGAGTGTGTGTATGTGTGTGTTTGTGTCTGTCTGTCTGTCTGTGTGTGTGTTTGTGTGTGTGAGTGAGTGAGTGAGTGAGTGAGTGAGTGAGTGAGTGAGCAAGGGTGTGAGTGTGAGTGAGTGTGACTGTAAGTGTGTGAGTGGGGGTGTGTGTGTGTCTGTCTGTCTGTCTGTCTGTCTGTATGTTTGTGGTGAGTGAGTGAGTGAGTGTGACTGTAAGTGTGTGTGTGTGTGTGTCTGTGTGTGTGTGTGTGTGTGTGTGTGAGTGAGTGAGTGAGTGAGTGAGTGAGTGAGTGAGTGTGTCTGTGTGTCTGTGTCTGTGAGTGGGTAGGTAGGTAGGTGTGTGCCCTTGTTTTACCTGTGTCTCTCACCCTGCCCTCCACTAGGCTCCAGGATAATCTATGACCGCAAGTTCCTGCTGGACTGCCGCAGCTCTCCAGTGGCCAGGACCCCGCCCCGCTGCCTCCCAGATATTCCTGGGGTCACCAGCCCGCCTTCTGCCCTCATCAACAATGAGAAGGCCACGCCCCCCCTGCAGAGTCCCAACAGCCACTGCAGCCCTCCTGCTGACAAGACTGCGGGTGAGAAACACAGCCCAAGGAATTGAAATTTCGCAATTTCAAACAGAAGTAAATAAAAGAGTGCAATCATAATTCATTCCATCATTAAACAGTTTGATGTGATAGTGAGATCATGGAGCACTGTTCTATTGAAAAAAGCCAAGAAGAAGAAGCCAGCTGTCACAAGACATCCATCTGTGTATTCTCATCAGTTTCTGTTCCAACAGTGAATTCTGAGTCACTTTTTTTTTTTTTTTTTTGTACTTCTGGGTATGTTGCAATCCATTTTGCAATAATCCACCCAAACCTGTTTCAGTTGGCCCAGACTTGCAGGAACAAATAAGTTCTAGATGTAATAAAGCTATTTTAAGACTACACAATCAAAATTTGGTTGTAAGAAAGTTAAACTAGTGGCTATTAATTTTTGAAAATCAAAGATTCTTTGTTCTGGTAAAATTTTATAATTTTTTTTCATTTTTATTAATTTGATAACTGTAAAATATTCAGCAACAACTATTTACATGAATACATGTTGCAAATTATCCTTTGGGTTTCTTGGATGTTCAGTACAAATTTTAACCCAATCCAGTGAAAAATAAGCAATTGGTGAGGCTTAGAATACACACCACAAAGAATTGGAAAAAATGAGTAAATTTAGCTCTGAGGGCCAAACTTCAAAAAATCATTATTAAAAAAGTATTTGGAGTAGAGCTACATTTTTGCAAGGTCCCATGAATTCAATAGAAGTTTTAAATTGAAATTTTTCTTTTTTTTTTTTTTTTTTTCATAAAATCCATGACTTGAACTGGGAAAAGTTCTGAATTCTGGGTCATTTGGCATGGGATGACCCTATAATGGTGTAATCATCCGTAGAATGTCCAGTCATGTTGCTCCCTATATTTTTACTAAATAGGAAAATCTGTTGGACATGCTACTTCACCTTCTGCTTTAACCTGCATAATGTAAGCATTGAATACAAAGCACAGCACTGTGTGTGTGGTGCTGATATCCTCACAGGCCCCTGATGACCACATGCTTACACACCGCCTGCTCAGTCATCACTGTTTAAGGGTAAATCACTGCAGTCACTGATTTCTGTATGCTCCTTCGTTAAAGGGGAAGACGCACAATTCGAAATGGATATCTAACTCCTCTCCTGGGATCTGCTACAAGGGAGCCAATGGTGATGATGATGATGATGATGACAAATGAAGAGGAGTACATTCAGAGAAGAAGCCCCACCTCGCCAAATGAAGAGGAGTACATTCAGAGAAGAAGCCTCACCTCGCGGCCCACACCCCCTGAATGCCTTTGCCGCTCCCTTTCGGCAGCTCCCAAACAGACCCTTAAACAACTGCTGTCACTGCTGATGGGCCCCTGACAAACACCCCCAAGCCTGCACAGAAACACACGCTGTCTGCCCCAGTCCAGCACCCCCTTCCCCCATTTATGTTCCCTTCCTGGTGACTACCCCCTAACAGTCCGTTTCGTTCCAGGTCAGGAGGTACCAATGTCTGTGCTCTGTTAGTCCCAAACCCAGACAACTTCAAAGTGTCTGTGAAAGAGGAAATGCCAATTCTGAAGACTTCTGTCTAAAAAAAAAAAAAAACCATGAAAAAACATAACAGCTTTCAGTTATAAGTCGCCAACAAAACTGATCACTAGTGTATAGGACAGCATATCCATGGGAGCTGGGCAGAATCAGAGTTCTTGGCCTGGTTATATTATAAGGTTATGAGCAGCCTGCTCAGGCTCATAGTGCTGTAAGGTTATGAGCAGCCTGGTCAGGCTCATAGTGCTGTAAGGTTATGAGCAGCCTGGTCAGGCTCATAGCACTGTAAGGTTATGAGCAGCCTGGTCAGGCTCATAGTGCTGTAAGGTTATGAGCAGCCTGGTCAGGCTCATAGTGCTGTAAGGGTATGAGCAGCCTGGTCAGGCTCATAGTGCTGTAAGGTTATGAGCAGCCTGGTCAGGCTCATAGTGCTGTAAGGTTATGAGCAGCCTGGTCAGGCTCATAGTGCTATAAGGTTATGAGCAGCCTGGCCTGGTCAGGCTCAGCAGCCTGGCGCTGTAAGGTTATGAGCAGCCTGGTCAGGCTCATAGCGCTGTAGGTTATGAGCAGCCTGGTCAGGCTCATAGTGCTGTAAGGTTATGAGCAGCCTGGTCAGGCTCATAGTGCTGTAAGGTTATGAGCAGCCTGGTCAGGCTCATAGTGCTGTAAGGTTATGAGCAGCCTGGTCAGGCTCATAGTGCTGTAAGGTTATGAGCAGCCTGGTCAGGCTCATAGTGCTGTAAGGTTATGAGCGGCCTGGTCAGGCTCATAGTGCTGTAAGGTTATGAGCGGCCTGGTCAGGCTCATAGTGCTGTAAGGTTATGAGCAGCCTGGTCAGGCTCATAGTGCTGTAAGGTTATGAGCAGCCTGGTCAGGCTCAGCCTGGTCAGGCTCCATAGTGCTGTAGTGCTGTAAGGCTCATAGTGCTTATGGTTATGCGGCCTGGTCAAGCTTATAGTACTGTAAAGTGTGTGGTGTGTGTGGTGCGTGTGATGCGTGCGTGCGTGTGGTGTCACTATACCCTCGGCAGCTTCTCACTCTTAGATCTTGACGCTAATTGTTCCAGGAAATGTGCGCAGATATTGTCTCTCTGTCTGTCCTCCCCCCTTTCCCACTTTCAGCCTCACCCACTTAACAACATTGACAAATGCCAAACATCCACACCAGTGAAGCTTCCCTCTTCTCCTGCCTCATTCCCTCACAGTTTCAGTATTCTTTTACATTTTATTCCAGACAGTAAACCAGCAAGTTCTCAGTGATCTCTCTGGAAATGGCCTTTATGATGTTTGCATTGCATTTTGTAGTTATTTTTTCAAAGTGAAACTGATTGTTCACCAAATTGTTCATACTTTGAAATGCAAAACTCTTTCTACTTTTGTGATTAAATTTGGAAACCGGAGAGATGTACATGCCCATGGTCGCAGAGTACAGACTAAAGAAATAAAAACTACAGAGCTGATGCTGATTAAAAAAAACTGTTTTATGTCTTTTCTGTTCACTATAATGACCTATCAAGTTTACACTATTTCCATTCATTTTGCTTTCATTATGCTTGTGCATCACGTAATATAGAGATTTGAATGGAGAGCTTCAGTTCACTGATGGGTTATGTGACCTTCACGTCTTTTTTGAAATGCTTTTCCATGCTGCATTTTCAAAGTTTTAAACAATAGGCTTACTCATTTGTTTGCCGTGTCCTCTGAAATGGGCCTCTATTTCCGCATCTGAGATCAATTTTCATGAATCATACGTGCGACTTCTCGGTAATTTCCAAGTTTCAATGTGCGCTGCTTGTTAAGATCTAGTGAGGAACGCGAGACAAAAACCATATTCTCTGAACAAATACTATACTTGGCTTCACGGAATTCTTCGAACAGCGATATTTTACCAGTTGGTCATCACTTTAATATTATCAGTTATCTTAATTTGAGTACACTACAACAGCCATTGGGAAATACTTCGATTCCTATTTTTTACATTGGTCCGGGTGGGCACCCGTGGAAGACGTGTCCGGAAGGGAAATGTGTATTAGAGAAGCGACCTGGGTCCTCTGGTAACCATCAGGAATAACTGTTGACTTCACTACACGTTGCTACTTATCACTTCAGCGGGTTCCAAAATCTGTATCCGACCGAAGAACCAACGAACCGTGCCATGCGTATTCACGCTACACGACAGTCGTGGCTAATGATCGACAAAACTATAAAAAAAAGTTTTGCATCTGTGGGGGGAATGTTCTGCCGCCCCTGGGGTGCAGAGGTCAGCATGCTGCAAAGTAACAGGAAAGCACCGTAAGGCACCCGGAGCGGGTACCCTACTTCCATGAAAAGGTCTCATTTGCAGATGAGCCCATGGTGGATATCGCCATGGGCTTCTTGTCCACATTCTGAAGTGGGTGGCGAATACCCGGAGCTGTCAGAAACCTCCAAAGACGTTTAGTCTTTCGCTTCTCTACCCCTGTGTCTTCTCCAAAAAAGAACAAATAACGATACATAAAAGGAATAAAGAATCACCTTCTGTCGAAACACGACTTTTTCTTTCGCCTTTTCCGCTTGCATTCCCAGGTTAAAGGCTCACGGTCACCCACAGCGCGAGTAACAGCTGTTTTTTTTATTTTTATAGGCTATCGGTATCAGCGTCATTCTGTGTAAATGCCCCACCGAAGCAGTTAGCATACCTGCAGTGTCTCTCATCCCCCCACACTCATGGCCCACACACCGGCATTCAGAGATAATCATTCATTCCTGTGTACAAGTGACATTACACATGTAACGTCTCCGTTCGCCGACGTTAAAATATTGGGGAGACTAGGGCTGGATGGGGTGCCGCAGTACTTTTTACTGAGGGGTGCTGTGCCATGATCTCTCCCGAACAAATGTGTACGCTCTTGTTTCGAGTATCCATACATGTTCACCTCTTTGGGGAAAGCTAAACTTTGAGGTTGAGGATATTTTGTGTTTTTAACAGAAAGAGGTCTTTTTTGTGGAAAGTTGTGTGATAGGTCTTTCTAAAACTGTATGTTGAAAATCCACCTCTCATTATTTTTGTTTTTAATCCTTGAGGTCGGTAGCTAAAATGAGCTAAATTAGTTAGATGGGGCTTGTTACCTCAGTCTTTGTGGCGCCGGTTGTCTAACTTATTCTTGAGAATAAATGTTCTGTCATGTTAATTCGCGATTCATTTAAGCCAAGAGGAGTTCAAACACTGGAAAACCTTTGGCAAGAGAAATGTGTTAATCATTTTGTTAAATGTTTGAGAATAAATCTTCTGTACTGCGCTGTAAAATGTAATTTTGGCCGATCAACAAAAAAAAATTCAACGTTTTTATGTGATTAGTCCATTTCAACGGGGTCAACCAACCTTGTACCTTGTGACAACATACCCCGCTTGTCAACATAAAGCTGGTCAGGCTGTCTGCTGGCTAAGAACTTTTTAATCATACTTTTTCCAAGGATAAAGGGATATCCATTCTGCCCGGAACCTGATGCTTTTATTAATCTTAACATCAGTCTCGAAAGATATAGAAAGATTCTGAGAAATCTACAGGAGAGTAAAAACTGTGCCAACCCCGCTTACAGCAACAATTAAATAAAAACATAAGTGCCACCATGCCAGTTAACACACAGCCGAGTGAAGTGCACGCCCCGAAAGTACAGCTTACCTGAATAATATGTGCGTCTCAATTTGCGCAATGCTTCTTCGTGCTCTTCGACTGTCTTTCTCATATCTGTTCTCTGGAAACCTTACACAAACGTACAGAAAATCAAGTACGCTAGGCAGCTACAACAGTTTGGACATCGTTTAAGGAATGTATGGTCATATTTTGTATCATACTATGTACCTTAAATTTGTTTATCAATGAGCGGAGGCTTATGACATAAATGTTAACCCGCATGGAACTCATACACCGATGACCGCTGCAAGTAAAGTAGGAATGTCGGAATACTAGTTTTTGTCCCTGTTAGTGTTGTATTGTTATTAGTAGATTTATTTTTCTCCAACAGCTACGAACCTTTTTAAGGCTATTTCAAACTGCGTAAATTTTCTTTAAATGACAACAGCCCAGTTATAGTCTGAGACTACAGCGATTGACGATCTTCGTAAATCCACTGTCAACTCGTAACAGGACACACAGCGTTAGAATTTCTTGATGGAACTAAAGGCAACGTTTTATAGGTAGGTTTTATGTTTTATTTGCATATAAGACTAAATCGGTATACGAACAAGGTGAGCGCCGTTTCGGATGTTGTATCGACTTTACCTTAAAGTTAAAATCTAAAATGATACTTTCAGTAATAACTCAGAGAATTTGAACATAAAGCAAATAACACATAAACATTAGAGTAAGATCATAAAAAATTAAACAGTGAATTAGTAAACTAGAAACTAGTTAATAATATATTGCAAATAATAATGCTTTTACGATTATTGCATCTGCTGTCAATAAACATTAATCTTTATGTTATAATAACATGGAAACAATAATCAAATAAAGTGAAAGACTCTAAGCTGCTGTACAGAGTTGGGGTTCTCTTCGTGTTATATTTTTACTGGGGTTTAACAAGCACGTTTTGTCAATGTCATAGGACAGCATTCCAGACAAATAACGTTCAAGGAACACAAAGTAAACTTGACAAAATGTGTGAACATTTGCCCTAACATCGTATGAGAAAATGGACCTGCATCTCTTCATCTGGGCTGTGAACTTCTAAAAAAAGGGAAGAAAAATGCCAATAGTAAATATTTTCATCAATTGAAAAAAAGAAAAACAAAAAGTGCTTAGAATGAGTCTGGATTGTGCTCACTAAGAAAAATAATATGCAACTGATATCCTCAATGGCACATAGGGTAGCACAGAGAAATTTGGAGCTTGGATGTGATTCTTGAAGAAGTCTTTCTATTCCCAAGAGAAATTAAATGAATGACAGACATGTCTGGAGCCACTCCAGATAAACACTGCATGCAGAATGAAGACCAGAATGTGTAAGTGCCAATGGCTCACTATCACCTCAACATGTCACTGCTTTTCTCTTGCAGAACCATGATGATCCTTAAACCCAGAAATACCAGCCTCTTCATGTACTGTACCATGTTGCTCATGCTGCTTTTGTTCTGCCTGTTAATCCGGATGGAGGTGAAGTCCAGTCTGAATGGGACGAGCATGCTCAGACAGACACACAAAAACCCTCCAAGCAGGAGCTCCACGATCAGGGACAAAACCGAGCTGAACCGCACCGCTCCCAAGATACACCTGGAGTGTCGGAACAATGGAAGCCTTTGCAAATTCCCAATGGCATCCCGTCCTCCACCAGCTGTTCCTCCGGTACAAGCACTGCCGCACCTTCCGTCAGCTACTGAGCCCCAAGGCCTGCAGCAATGACCTGTTCCTTCTCATGGCCATCAAGTCCACCGCCGCGCAGATTGACCGGCGGGCAGCGCTGCGGAGCACGTGGGGTCGGGAGGGTCTCTTCAGCGGCCTGAGAGTGCAGCTGGTGTTTCTGCTGGGCAGGTCCATGGACAGAGTCGGGGGCCACCCTCTGCAGCCGCTGCTGCACTATGAGAGCAGGCAGTTTGGAGACATCCTGCAGTGGGACTTTGACGACAGCTTCTTCAACCTGACCTTGAAGGAGGTCCACTTCCTCAACTGGTTCAGTCGGGAGTGTAGGACAGCCCAGTTTGTGCTGAAGGGGGACGACGACGCGTCTTCGTCAACACGGGAAACCTGCTGGAGTACCTGCGGACAAGCGCCCCAATGACCACCTGTTTGTGGGTGACATCATCTCCAAGGCTGTCCCAATACGAAACATCAGAAGAAAGTACTTCATCCCTGTGCAGATGTACCCAAAAAAACAGTACCCCCCCTACGCGGGGGGCGGAGGCTACCTGATGTCTCGCAGGACGGTGATTGGCCTAGACCGTGCCGCCCAAGACACAGATCTCTTCCCCATCGATGACGTCTTTGTGGGCATGTGCCTGGAGAAGATGAACGTAACTTTAGTTTTCCATGACGGCTTCAGGACCTTTGGGTTCCGCCAAATGGTCACACCCTTCAACCCCTGCATCTACAGAGGGCTCATGCTGATTCATAAACTCAGCCCTGCACAGATGTGGGCCATGTGGTCTCTGCTGAATGACCCAGACTTGACCTGCACCCGGAAATTCAGTATAAATGTATAGATTTGGGTGTTTTTTGGTAACTTTTGTCTTTAGGTAACAACAAAATAGGTAGAAAATGAAGTAGATTGTTGGGGATTTTTGTGTGCTACTTGCTCTGTGGAGAGGTGTTTGGGTCCCAGTCATGCCTGGAGGTGACAGTCTCAAATTTGCTGAGGAAAAACAGTAGTTAAAATCATGCGCCTTTTCCCTGTAGGGTCATGAGCTGAACACAAGCTCCTCTCTGAAAGGCATTATAGAGTACCCCGAGCCACAAACAATGTTTTAAAAAATCTTTTATTCAGTGTAATATCTTTGATGAATCCCTAAATCGTTAATCTGATTGGATTGACTTTGAACTGATTGGCACTTGTGTGCTTATCTAAGATAACTGGTGTAGCTGTTATTGTGTTTATAATACTTGCTGTGTGTTTCCGATGTTATTCTTCCTCTTCTTGTGTTATATTTTTTATATGCTGTGTAACTTGGTAAAGCCAAAAAAAATTTTTAAAAAATGGACAATGAATTTCTATTCTAATTTTTTTGCTGTTTTGTGCTCTTCCAACACCATAGGCTAACCCTAACCCTATCCCTATCCCTATCCCTAACCCTAACCCTAACCCTAACCCAACAGCATATGCTAACACTATCCCTAACCCTAACCCCTAACCCCAACCCCTAACCCTGACCCTAACCCTAACCCCTAAACCCAAACCTAACATTAGCCCTAACCCTAACCCTATCCCTATCTCTAACCCTAACCCTAACCGTAACCATTACCCTAACCCCTAACCCTAACCATAAACCCTAAACCCTAAACCCTAACCCTAACCCTAACCCTAACCCAAACCCAAACCCTAAACCCTCGCTAATCAGGAAGTGCAGCGATGTTCTCCTGTGGGGGAAAGTCACTCAGCTCAGATGGAAAAAAAGGAGGGGAAAAACATAAATATATAATTTATGCTGAAAATTTTTTCAATAAATTTTGATTTTCAATAAAGTTGACTTTGACTTTGACTTTAGGGTGTTTGCTGAATTGTCAGAGAGTTCATTGATAAATTTCCAAAAATATTCTTCAAAAGATTCTTGCAAATATCTTTGTTTAACAACTAACTAGCCATGTCTTTGTGTTCAAATGATAATGTGGTATAGCTTACTAAATAACTTGGTTGATACTGGGTTTGGTGGTTTAAATAGTTTTGCCCAATTCTGTCCTTTAAATGTGTGGCTAGTTTGTGAAATTTGTCATTGACTTTTTTGCAGCCATCCATCCATCCAGTATCTATACCTTCCTTCATCTAGTACACGGCTGCATCTGCACAGAAATGATCCTTGGACAGGATGCAGGCAGCCCAACTGTTAGTGACTGTCAAGAGGAAAGATGATATCATGTAGCGAGTAGCTTGCTCCACAGGTTTGAGGATGTGCTTTCATTTGTGGTTAAGAAGAAAACTGGCTCAGAAAGAATGCTTTATTTTCTTTCTTTCTGTGGTATGTGGAGGTGTGGTATTTGCAAAAGACAAATGAATTATTTAGATGTAATATTCAGCATGTTGACTATTAGTGGAAGTGTTTTCCTCCATCAGTAGTGTTTTACTGCTTCAGTAGCCTACATTGACTGCTAGTTCTCTGCACCTTTTGTTCAAATTTCTCTTGTAGACGTTGGATGGCTCCTGCTTTATCTGCATGATTAGTTTAATTACAGTTAGTCAGTTGGACATTTCTTGAGTGAGTTGGAACAAACTATTCAGAGTAGATATCCACCAACAGCCAGCTCAACACACCTGAGGGAAGCATTGGAGCCAGCACTCAGGAGGATCATAGCCCTAACCCAGCACCCAGGAGGAACATAACCCTAACCCAGCACCCAGGAGGAACATAACCCTAACCCAGCACCCAGGAGGAACATAACCATAACCCAGCACCAAGGAGGAACATAACCATAACCCAGCACCCAGGAGGAACATAACCCTAACCCAGCACCCAGGAGGAACACAACCCTAACCCAGCACTCAGGAGGATCATAACCCTAACCCAGCACCCAGGAGGAACATAACCCTAACCCAGCACCCAGGAGGAACATAACCCTAACTCAGCACCGTTAGCAACTAAGGCTGATTATCTGCATTTGATGAGACAGCGACTGGACCAGTATTGTTGGACATGATAGGGGTTAAGACAGGGGTTAAAATAATTAAGTTTAGTGGGATCTAGTATCTCTAGTGACCACTGCTGTAGCTGCACAAACCGAGCGTGTGCGGACTTTGTCATCCTTCAATGACATGGGCAGCGTGCAATTAGTGGTGCAGCTGCAGAGAGGTAATGAAGCATGATTGCCATCACACAAGAGAAGTCACCTAAGGCTCTTCTCCTCCCAGCAGGAAATGAAGGGAAATGAATGAAGGTGAATGGAAGAGTTCAAGGAGAAGAATGGACCAGCACAAGGTTTGGTTCTTTCAGAACACAAGGCAAACAGGAAATGATTCCAGCTCGTTCATGAAGACATGCAGAGATAAGGAAACTACAGAGCTTAAGTCTTACAAAACTGAATTGTCCTTATAACATGTGTCTCTATGGCATGAGCCATCAGGAGGCCCCAAACACCTAAATTTGTAAAAATTTCAGGTGGTTTTGCAAGCAGCATATAATTTAAGGGAATACAAAACAAGAAATTACTTCAGTAAATCCTTATGTGTAAATGCATATGTGCTATGCAACAAATTTAAAGTTAAGGCTATTTTTAGGGACAAGATAAGTCCATATGCTGCTTTATGTAAGTGGCCACTGGACCCTGTGGCAGGTGCATACTCATTGCACCAGGGTAGTGAGGGTTGTTCAGCTTGGGATCCTGTCTCTCCTCAGCTGGAAAAGTAATGGTCCTTCATTTTCTCAGTAACCTGAGACAGGATAGCAATATCTGTAATCTGTGCAAGAAAGTATTCAATGGTAGGTGAGATGTTTAGGAGGACATGGGACTTTCTGGTCTTGCGTGAAGAAACAGCAGCACGGTGACGCTCCTGAAGGAGATATGTAACTGATTGTCAAACTGTCATTGGATCAGAGCCCAGTTGAGAAGAGCAGGTGACAGTATTTTATTCTGTTACAGTAACACTGGCGACCGTAACCTAGCACTGCCAAACCAGAGGCATGTGTTTTTCCTGCTCCACAGAAGAAAAACATTCCACCCTTGAAATGTCAGTCAAACAAGAGGAAAGCCCCACCACCCCCAGGTGTCGTCTCACACCTTTTCCACACCTTAGCGTTCACACCTGTTCTCTAGAAAAAGGAATAAATAAGAACAATAAGAGCAAGGTCTCATTATTCAGCCTCCCTAACCTCCTTCACTATAGCAACAGTCGATACACAGCCAAGCTGTTAAATAATAGCAATACAAGAATATAGCAGTAAGCTGCGATGTCAGGGTCCAAGCAGAAGGACCCAGCACCACATAATGGCCTCCAACATTGAAGATTTCATGGCTTTCTCTTGCAGTGAGGTCACAGCGCTGATCACTGAGCCATCATGCCTCCCACAGAAGATTTTAAGGATAATTGTTCAACAGGGGCCAGTGCCTGTGAAGGATGAACATTCAGTCTCAACAACATTTTGTTTACTCAATACAGAAGTAGACAAGTTATCTTGATGTTGCAACCTCTTGCTCTCTGATTGGGTAAGCATTGCAAAGGTTTTTTGGCAACAGCCTGTTAAAACCTTACATTATTGTGTCCATCTGTATCACACCTGCCGTCCTGCCACAGTGAGAGTGCGGCCTAACTGCCTCATTCTTTGTCCTGTGTAAAATATGCTCTCATTCTTTCCTGCGAAAATAAAAGAACACCATGGCATGCAGTGATGTGGAAAATAAGGCTATATTTCTAGTGGGGTGGGTGGAGTTAAAGCTCCCAAAGGAAGGGCTTACAGTATGAAATAAGAAGGAAGAGAGGGGTTACTCCCGTGTTCAAAATGAGCTGCCCGTGGCAGGGACTTCATAATGAGAGACAGCAGGATGAGCAACCAGCACCCTTTGAAGACAACTTAGACATCTACATTATTTTGAGTTTGTGCAGAATGAACAATATCTGTGTTACAGTTGTGCACAGCTCCAG
>CM040744.1:47260717-47265717 GCA_022829145.1 Albula goreensis | reverse complement strand
AAGGACATTTGGTTCTGAATATTGAGTGAAAATCATTTATTCATTACAATTACCATTAATGTTCAGGAACGTAACTAAGTGTAAAATGGGTTGAGGTATTTCAGATGACCAGCTGACACAGGTGTGAGCTGAGCTGAGGGCAGGTGTGTGACTCACCTGCATGTAGGCGTGGTTGGTGGGCTTGAAGGACTCATCCACTGGGACTGGGCACTCTCCCTCGCAGCGGAAGGCATTGTAGCGCTTGGGGTAAACGATCCACTCATTCCAGCCAATCAGGTCAAAGTCCACCCACATGTCCACCCTCCTGCAGAATGACCTCTGACCCCCCTCCACAGGGGGTGCGGTGGCAGCCGTACCCACCGCTGCCCGCACGTGCTCTTTCTCTTTCCTGTTACGCTTGTGCCGGCGGCTCTGGGCCTGGCCCCGCCCGTGGTCCACACCAGCGTACTTAGAGTGCTCCACGGTGTGAATCAGGGTGGGGCTCCTGTGTCCATCCTGGGAGGGTCTGTGTTTGGAGAACACCACCATCAGCACCCGGTCAGCCGTAGGGTGCTGAACTCGCTTCACATGCCACCCCCCCTCACTGTGGGCAGCGTGGTCGTCTGCCTCCGACTCCTCCCCCCCACTGCCATGCTCCCTCACCACCTCATCCAGCCCTACCCAACCAGGCCCCGCCCCCTCGCGCTCAGGCACTGCCCCCTCTCGCCGCAGCCAGCGCTTCAGCAACGCCGTCACATTGAAAACCTTCCAGGAGGAGGTGGAGGAAATGCTGGGCACTGCGCTGAAGCTGCCCAGGAACAGGCGCTCGTCGAGGCAGGCGTGGGCCCCCAAGCGGCATGGCTGCTTGTGGGAGTGGAAGATGTCTATGGTGACATGCTGGGAGGCAGAGAACGTGGGCAGGCGGAAGCGGAGCTCAGACAGCTGTATGCCGTCGCTACCGCTGATGGAGGACATGTCGAAAGTCACTGTCCACCTCTCACCAACCTGATGACAACCTGACAACAAACAGGCATCAAGTAAGCAACATGTCCAAGGATCTACCTGCTAAACGGTATTTTTCATCTTATATATGTAATATTTGTATTTAATATCTTTATATTTAATGTTATTGATAACAATATTTATATAAAGAAGAAACATGCAACATTGAAATCGTTTTTGGGGCAGGCAATAAAGGACGCATTTTTTAAAATAGCAATTAAACAGAGCTCGGAGAGCAGAGCGCAGTTCTGCGGGAGGAGCACTGAGCAGAGGGATTCAGAGCACTGACATTATCCAAACAGCACAACACAGGAGCAGGACAGGAGACAGAGGCTCTGACAGAGCTGGGATGTGTATTGAACTTCTCTTGCGTTCACATCAGTCAGACGTCTGGGTGGGTCCCGCTAATACACACGCTCTCTCACATAAAACAGAAGCGCCTCTAAACAGCGAATAAGCATTGCGACGCTTTCGGTCGTAAAATGGGAGGATCAGATAAGAGCAGATAACGCGCCACGTGAAAAAGGTCTAATGACGCGCAGGCAATTTCATGAACCCACAGCCCAAATAAACTTACATTAACCTTTTTAATGATCGAAACTTCATTAAAATTGTTTCCCCTTTTCGTCAGCCTAAAAACAACCTGGATTTATTTACATAAAAATGAACTAATTAAAATAAGTGATAAAAGGGTAAGATAAAGTAAAACGGAAAAGTCATTAGTAAGGTAAATATGACAATTAGCCTAATGAGTCAAAAACAAACTTACATGGAAAACACACATACAACAAAACTCATTATGTAAAAACTACGACTTACTTTTTGCAATCAGGCTGAGAACTGAGTCGGAGTCGTGCAATGCCGGGTTGTCACTGCTCCTACTCGTCGCGGGGTTGAATGGCGTCGTTCTCCCTGCGTCCCCAGTCATGAAGGCTCGGTAGAGTTGCATCATGTACAACGGGTACCTGCTCGGATGGTACACCGAACTCTCATATCCAAAATTTGAGGCGGAGATGATTGGATTCCCGCTGGGTCGCTGAGCGACGCGAGACTCCTGGGATGATCTCCACCCAGGAAATGGGAGAGAATAATCTGCTCCGAACTACCAACACAGCTGATTGACAAGAAGTGCAAGAAGGCGGCAATGTGAGCGGTGCTCTTCATGTCCGAGGCTAACTTTTGTTCCGATTCTTGTAGAATGTACAGCTGTCACGTTTGCTGAATCAAATGCAGAGATGGCGTTATAAGTGTCCTTACTCTTCCCTGTCTGGTTAGAGAATGGTGAGGCGAAGGTGGCCCTGTCCGGAGCTTTTATAGCAGACCCGGGCCTTTGATGAGCATTCAGCCGCTGGTCTTTGAAGTGTCCTGTGATCCACAAAGCACCTCGCGATGGAAGAGGTTAACTCTGTCAAGTTCATTGTCTCTCGAAACTGTTCGTCTTTTCGTATTCATGATATGTAAGTGTTGTAATCCTTTTGTGGTGTATGCTGGAAATACCCTTTGATGAAAAACCTTAACAATAATATTAGTTATCCGAGTATCTGTACTAGACTTGGTGTAATAAACTCATTGACTTATGAATGTTTACCATGTCAGCATGACTACGTATTTTGTGTATTCAAAAGCATTCAGTAATTAAATAAATTTTCTGTAGGATAAAAACAACATTCATAAAAACTTTTATGAATGTCGCATAACTTTACTTTGACTGCATTGGCTTGTTTAGTTTTTTTTTTTTAAATCACTTCCAAAAGTAAAATAGGTTGAAAGATAAGTGATATGTTTTCCAGTGATGTGATGTATTTACAAGATTAACATATATGATCGAATAAAAAGTGGTTCTGCAGTTTATTAGTGCGGTATTAATTTCGTGAATAGACTGTTTTTTTTTTTCAGCTTTTCATCTTTTTTTTAGATGTTCCAAGATAGCAGTGTCGTGTCAATAAATTAAAAAGGCCTGTGTAATTCTTTTGAATTTAAGAAACCTTAAATATTCGTAAGCGCTATTGTATAAAGCTAAATCTTGCCTAAGGTACTTAAATACGTCCCAACATAAAGCCTACGATGAGAGTGAATGTTATAACACAAGTTTCTTTGGGAAGCCAGTGCGGATTGTTCTGGCTATGAATTTAAACGCTCACACTAACAGGAAACATAGCACGCGTTATGTAGGCTATTTGTATGACAAAAGGTCAATTGCTTGATGTCGAAATAAATGGGAACATATCAAAGGAAAGACATGAAATCAGACAAAATTTCATATTGTGTTCAAGTTTTTAAGTCTTAAAGGAAATCTTCAAAAGACATCCTGTGACACCAACTATATCTGTTTAACTTCTATGTATTTTTCCCTATACTCTGTAGTGCTATTAGCTTATCGTTTTAATATTATATAAATGGAGAAGTTTCTCTCATGAACACTTTCCCAATTACCAGACTAATATCACATGCATATGCCAAGTTTCCAAATGGTTCTCGAGCTCTGCAGTAATCGCATTCCTTAAACCGTATTTAAACACATTCAGATTTGGTATTACAGGGATGTAAAAAATACTGTATCTGACTCTTAGCATCTGCTTCATTTTGAAAATCTTTAAAAATGAAAATGCCTGATCGTGGATTACACTATTCTGACATTGGCTGTGTAATAGCATTTCAAAATAGTGTTTCATTCATATGAAATATGTTGTTTAATCACCGCAGAAAGCATAAAGTAAAACACTTCGTTTTCGTAATTTTAACTGGTATTAGTGTACGTGTCCTCTGCAAGTCATTTACATTTTATAGCGAAATTTGTATGTATAAAGCAATTTTTTCTTCAAATCTCCCAGAACATTTGACAATTACAACACAGCAAAACGTAAACTATGCTACATACAGAAACATGCAAGAAGTAAATGGACACCAGCCGCGTTTGATAAAACTAAGGGCGTCAATTTCTTGCAAGTCTCTGTAGAAATTAACACCGTCAGCACTTTCATGTTTCATAAATACACCAAAGAAGAAAAACATTCCATGCATGCTCATAACAAGTAATTTTTTTTATTAGCTCAGAGACATTAATAAAATATAAATGTATAATTGGACATTTTTAAGAATTGTCTTTAATTCTGGTAAAGCAGTCTGGATCTCCCCAACAGAATATAATCTTCTAGTTGTTCTTCTGCATACACAGAATGGTCCATCACAGTCCAGGTCTTACAGGGGGCCATCAGGTGGTCCTGGTTAACCCATACCTGCTGCTTACTGGTCATGCAGATGTGGTCCCAAAGGTCTGACAGTTATTCTAAGAATTATGATAGTTATGTTTGCCTATCTGAGGAATCTCTCATAGGAGATGTGGGCTACTATGCCAGAGCCCATCTCAAAAACACAAACACATCCACACTATATTCCCTGTTTGGGGGGGGAAAAACACATACTTTCAGCATTCACCTCAGCTTAAGTTAAATTGAGTATGTGTGTGTGTGTGTGTGTGTGTGTGTGTGTGTGTGTGTGTGTGTGTGTGTGTGTGTGTGTGTGTGTGTGTGTGTGTGTGTGTGTGTGTGTGTGTGTACACGCACAAACATGTGTTGAACTGACTACAGTCCCAGGGCTGGGAGGCAGCTTCTCATCTTTCATAACCCACTGAAGAAGGTCTGCACCTGCCAGCAGAGAAAATGTTTTTTTTTCCCAATTTTTATATTATATATATATATATACACACATACACATATACATACATATAAGCAAGAGAGCAGTACATTAAATGGTTATTCATAGAATTTATTGTAACATTTGTATTTACAATATAAATAAGTAGAACATCAGAATGGTTAGAAAACAAAGACAACAGTACCCCCTTGTGGTCAACATTCATATTTATTCATTCACAGAAGTCAGAGAATGTAACTCTGCTGACTGAGGGTGCATTCCAATTCTCCTCTCCTCCACAGACACTGATCTCTGTGTCCCCCTCCCACCTTCCCTCAAATGTTCCACAATCATAGGAGGCGAGATTAAGCATCCATCACTTGTCT